>JADGJK010000363.1:0-18543 GCA_027600645.1 Nowakowskiella sp. JEL0407
AAAAAAAAAAAGTGATCGCTATTGGAAATCAGAAATTCGTGCAAACAGTGGCGAAAAAGCTGGGCTTGAGATACTGACAGGATAATTAGGCGTTGATATTAAGTGTTGCTCGGGACAGGTCGTGGATGTCAATCATGACAATAATAAAACATTTATTAAAAAATTCTAATCCTCTTTTCTCTTTGTTACATTTATTCTCCCAACGAAATCTGCTGATGGCTTTCTTTTACCCCAGCGCAAATTTTTCGAAGGAGAAATCTCAATATCATTCTCAGAGAGTATGGGCAATTCAATGACATCTCCCATTTTAAGTACGTCAATGCAGGCTTTTGCTGTCACTTCCACTTCGAATATCAGTCGTAGAATCCAATTAACGTAGGTTTGAACAATCGAAATGTCCATCTCCGGTAAAATCTGTACGGTAGCTATCAATTCAATTAAACAAAATCTATTAAACTCCGGCAATAATCTAGAGTCCCTTTCTTGGTTGAATCTATGACAACAATATAGCTCCAGATACTCCCCTTTCAAAAAATGAATACTGAGTTTTCTAGAAATTTATTAATTTGAGAGATAATACCGTTGATAACAGCACCCCAAATACAGATATTGGATTCGTCAGGTAGATTTAGTTTGTTATCTTTCTCGGATAATGCATCATAGACCAAAAATATCGTAAAGAGAGATATTGTCATCGCTTTCAAAAATATGTTAACAAATAGTTATAATGAACATGTAAATAGATAAAATACCTTTGAATAATTTCTCCAAGTCATGTTTTCGTTTAGAGTTATTACTAAACACGAATCCACCTAGTAGAAACCTTAATGATTACTTAAACACTTGCCAACTACTACATACCGTGACACTCAACCACACAAATCGGAAGCTCAACTGGTAATGAATAGTTCAAAAAATAAATTCCATCATGTAAGTATCCTCGTTCACTTGACGACTCTCGGAGGTCCTTCCGAACTTTCTGAACCAACGTGTTCGTAACCTCTCCTGGAACATAGCGCACAAAAGGTGACTTAAGGGCAACACATCGAAACAGTTGATCGATAAAAGTAGATCTGTACTCTCCTTCGTATTTAGTTTTCATCTGTATTGGATTCATAGTAGGATTATTGCAAACCAGTTTGTTACTAATATTAAAAGAAACATTAAGAGTTTGGTTGACGTTCACCAACATACCATAAAGTCACAATATCAAGGCAAATAGTTTCCAATCTGGAATTTGTTTTGATGCCGACCACGTTGCAGCCGACTTCCAACCCCTCATTTGCGTTTTTTGCGAAACTAGACTCGAATTCATTTCTCCATTGTTGAAATTCAGCATCCCCGAGATTATAAAAACCAAACCAAACCTTGAAAAGAGTATCTTTATTCGAAATTAATTGCTGAAAATTTGTTTCGTGGATTAATCTGGTCTTCTTCATGTTACTGACATAATTCGATCTTACAAATAAAATACACCTACAACTTTCCACGACTCAAACATTTTTTCCAAATGCGCATCAGAAAGATCTGGGTAAATATGCGTAGATAAGATTGGACAATATTTTGAAAGAATTATCTTATAGTCTTTTAGCCACTGAAGATCGCTGGTGACAGTAGAATTTGTTCGAATTTCACGATAGTTTGCTGGGGAAGGAGAATGTAGTGATTCCGAGTCCGAGCTGTTTTCTAACAATCTTTTATTACAATACGAAATAAATTAAACGGATTTACGCACCTGAAAGATCACTAATGGGTTTCTTCAACGCAATCTTTTCTCCAACCCAATCTTCCGGAGACGTTGCCGAAGCAGCAGGTGATGGGGTTGATTCCAGGACAAAATGATTATACATGTCTATTAATCAAATTTAAGATAAAGCTATTTTAAACTCAAACTCATACTTTTTACGCCTGTAGAAGGGGCATCATCCGGCGTACTTTTAACTAGTAGCAGAGTTTCTGAAAATGAATCTTTTTTCTAAAACACAAACTCTTAAATTTCTTTTTACAAATTATGTGATGAAATTAACAAACCAGGTGGTCGGAAAAGTTTGTAAGTTGAGACAGTGTCGCCACTAAATGTTTCCTCACGACAGACAACTGCTGAGTGAGTCTATGAAACAAAACACTTTCGCTAATATGATTGTAATCTCCTTGCGATAGGATCCATGAATTTAAAAAAGTTTTTTCCGCAAAGTGTTCGAGGAAGAAGGGGATATTTGTTGTTGTAGATGTCATCATTTTTGACAACACAGAAATTCACCACAAATTCTACAGCGAAAATTATTGAAAAGCACCCTTTTTCCGTTTTATATTATTTAAAGATGGATGTATTGCTGAAGACTAGTGCTTTGCGCTGAGTTTTGCAAGATTTGTGCAATAAAGTCATTAACCAAAGCACATTCCAATTCCCCACTCATATTCGCAAATATGAAAGCTTTGCTGAAGACTAGTGCTCTACACTGTGTTTTGCAAAGTATGTGCGATAAAGTATATAACCAAAGCGCTTTCATATTTTTATTTTTTATTGCAATTCTCTTGGTTACTTCCTTTTAATTCCTTACTGTAAAGTTAATTAACACAGCTTTTGAGGAAACAATTCAATCGAAAGAATTTTGAACAGTGAGGTTTCTTTCGGGTTGCAAAATGAACTCGCTCTTTCTTTTAGGCAAGATGTGTGATTTTTTCGATTCGTGTATTTAGAATTTGCATAGTTGAATTTATTATCATGGAAGAGAAGGAGCGCAGGTTGATGACACTTTCCTCACTAAAATTTTATTATTAGTTGATTCGAATCATTCCATTGATCGACCCCTTCTGCATAACTACCGTGAACTAAGACGCTGGAATTGCCAAAGTTGACGTTGCTCGTTGAGTTTTTCCAGGCTTGTGAACTTGTTACCCTAGGTGGTGGTTGTGTGCGAGCGTTGCTTACTGTAAATTATAATTCAATAAAAGCGTATCGGCATGAGGATCCAAACCATCGAAACCCTTTGAACGTGGCTGGATATATTGATTATTATAAAAAAAATTTAAAATAAATAAAAATATTATGTTAGTTAAGCTTAATAAAGATACCAATTTTTTATTTAACACAAGAGCAGAGAATTCAGGGGGATACCAAAAATAGGGTTTCAGGCCCAAGTTCTTGAAGTAAATGTTTTCTATATTATCCATTCAATAATAGTTTGTCCATTCCCTGCTGAAAACATCCTTGCTGGCGACCCTTGCAGCAAAGCAATTGCCCTAACAGCATCATTATGTCCCTCATAAACTCTAACAGTTTCTCCAGTATTAATGTCCCATTCACGTATCGTATTATCTGCAGATCCGGAGAATAATCGTGGAGGGTTCCCCTGAAGCACCGCCAATGTCAGGACGTAACTGGAATGCCCATAGAAGGTTCGTATACTTTCACCAGTGTTTAGATCCCACTCGCGGATAGTTTTATCTGAAGAACATGAGAACATTCGGGGCGCAGATCCTTGAAGAACAGCAATATACTCTACGTAGGCTGTGTGTCCAGTATAAGTCCGGACGTTCTTTCCCGTACTTAGATCCCATTCCCTTATAGTAGTATCACGAGTTGAGCCACCAGAGAATAAACGACCAGGTAGAACTGCAAGTGAAAGCACAGAGTCCTTTTGACCTGTAAAATTTCTCAGCATCAGACCAGTAGTCGTGTCCCACTCTCGCGTCGTATTATCCCACGAACCAGAGAAAAGTCGGGGAGGTGTACCAGGCAAAACCGTTACAGCTTGCACGTCCAACCAACTTCCACTATAAGTTCGCACCCACTTTCCCGCAGACAGATCCCACTCTCGCACAGTTTTATCAGCAGAACCAGTAAACAATCGCGGAGGATTTCCCGGAAGTAAACTTAAAGAGTAAATTCCAGCGTCATGACCAGTGAACGTGCGAACAGTATTGCCAGTCGTGAGATTCCACTCTCGAGTGGTATTATCAAAAGATCCAGAGAATAATCGTGGTGGGTCGTCTTGCAGAACGGCCAAGGACCAAATTCGTCCTGTATGTCCGCTGTACTTTCTCACAATAGTTCCAGGGGTAGTTGGTGAGCTTTGATTTTTTGATTGTCCGAAAACTATTGCTAGCGCGATTCCACCTCCGATTATTAGAATTCCCACGATAACGGCAAAAATCATGCAGCAACCTTTATGATAAATGTTGTAAGCCTCTCTAATAAACAAAAGGTCATCTTACGTGTTCTCCAAAGAGAAGTTTTTATTGGTGGTGGTTTCCGCTTATCTGAAAAGGAAAAAACATGAAATGTAACAGTTTTCTAGATATAAAAAAACTCACCTCTTATGTTTCGCTCCATCTCTATAGTTATTTGAGGACCAACGTTGATTTGAGAAGCTCGTTGGTTTAATCTATTTGTATAAGGAACGTTTGTTGCAACATAACTATCTGTAACTGTAAATCAAAGCGGATGAGCAACGGAAAAAATCAATATTGAATTATTACAAACCATCGGAACTTATCAAGCTGGCAGATTCAAAATTTTTGTTCTGAACTAGGTTTTGCTATTAAAATTCAGAATCGAAATCAAAACTACAAAAAAAATACCTTCGACGTTAGAAATTATTTCAGCATGTCTAGGAGACTCGGCGATTAATAAAGATACATCATTTCTATTGGGAGTGGAATTAAAAGAGGAATGATCGGATATTGCAGCATAGAAGAGGGGGGATCGACTTTGTCTTCCGGAACTTGGCGTTGACAAAGATTGGGTTAGATTTAATTGAATGCTCTCTAAAAGAACGAGTATTTCATCAAACGTCGGCCTAACAGTCGGATCGTTATGCCAGCAACGCTCCACCAAATCCCATTGTTCAACGTTGAAGATGGCCGATCCATGCAAAGGACGTACTGGCCGCACGTGATTGTAAATTGCGTTGACAATACTATTGTCTTGCAGACCATTTAGTTCGAAAGGTAATTTCCCAATTGAAAGAATCTCGTAGGCAGTCATAGAAAACGAGTACACATCTGACGACTTTGTTGGTCTGTCACCACGAAGCCGTTCTGAATTAAACAAGATCAATACAACAAATAGAAAAGCAGCTACCTACGTACCTGGCGCCATCCAAAATAAGGACCTTGAAATCGTGTCGGATCGGGTGTGATCCAGTCCAAAATCACTTAGTTTGATAACAGTTCCTAGCACACCAATAGTGATGAGGCAGTTTGAAGCTTTGAGGTCTCCGTGAAGAATTGGCGGAGTTTGCGAGTGTAAATATGCCATTCCAAGTGAAATTTGGTATAGGAGGTGATTTATAGCCTGAGGTCCAGAGATTTTTCCAGGATTTTTCCGCAGAAACTATTTGCAAAGTGGGATTAGTGGGAGTGAAGCGCAAAAGGTCTCAACAATACAGTATATAGGGAGCCGCCGTCTGCATATTCTAAGAGCAGTAGAGATGCGGTCGTATCCACAGAAACACCGTAAACAGAAAGGATATTCTCGTGATGAAGTTGCAGGAGAAATTCGACCTCTTTTAGAAGTTTTTTGCGAAACAGGGATTCATCTTTGATATTACTGTTAAATGCCTTGATTGCGACAGTTTTTCCAGACCACTCCTGAAAGAAGTGCAAAATTTGTATAAATGAAAGTGACCAAACATATAGGAAAGTAGAATTCTGGTACCCCGAGATGGAATGAGCCATTGCCATCACGAGACACTGGATTGCTCAAATCGACGTTAATTTCTGCGCGTGGAATCGTTCTCATCGTATCTGAATTTGTGTTTGTTTAGCCACACTCCTGGGCATTCGAACAGTGCCACTTCACTCCACATCGTGACAGCCCTAATATTGTACTGCGTTGCCGAATTGTTGTCGATATACAGTAATATAATTATTTAAAATCATTATTAAAATCAATGAAACAATTTGTGGCAAAAACATGACGAGAGAGATATTACATCGATCAATATTCGGCCAGTTGTGTTAATATAGTATTTCAATTTCTCATATACTGTAAATCACGGTAAGATAATCCCTCATTCGTTGTAAGAGAGTTTGAGAGTAATCTCCACATCACAAAATTGAATATTTACAGCTTGATCGCGAAATGATATACAATCCACATTTAATTCTTATTGGAAAAATAAACTCGGTCGCTCTTAAAACAAAAAAAAAAGATCAAACAGTTAAAATTGGAATCCTTTTTGCGCAACAAGCTTAACTCTCGGATTCTTTGTATCCGGAATAACTTTGACTTGCGTAATATCCCACTCTTTGATCAAATTATCATTCGAACTCGAATACAAGCGGTACGGAGGTGTGTGGAATGAAGCCAATGACGTAACGTTCCCTGCAATTTCCGAAATAATCCTACTTTGATAATCACCCAAATTCCACTCTCGAATCAACCCATCAGCTGATGCTGAATATAGATATATCGATCGTTGGTCGAGATATAGAATTGACATCGCAACAAGTGAATTGGAGTGCGCCGTGAACAATCTTACTTGTTGTCCGGAATGGTAATCCCACTCTGTGATGGTGGAATCTTTTGAACTTGAAAAAAGTCGCGGATGATGACTATGAGAAAGCGCAGCAATCGCGTAAATCTCGTCTTTGCTTTGCGAGAATATTCGAACCGATTGACCAGTTTGTCGGTCCCATTCACGAATGGTTTTATCCAATGAGGCGGAAAAGAACTGAAATTGGTTATAACATGGTCCCGTCACATACACCACCGACGTAACTGGCTCCTTATGACCGACATATGTCCTAGTACACGCGCCGGAGTATAAGCTCCACTCTTTCACAGTCCTATCCGAAGAACCAGACAACATTGGAAAACTCTGGTTGGGATATAGTGCAATCGAAGAAATCCAGCCTCGATGCCCAGCAAAGACCCGTAACACTCGTCCCGACATAAAGTCAATTTGTCGAATCATTCTGTCTTCACAACCAACGAAAAGCGCAGGTGGAGAAGAAGTAAGTATGGCGATTGCATTTATCGTTGAATCAGGGTAGTGCTCGCCTTTAGGGAGAATTCTTGCTTCGGCTGGAAAAAATTTGGAGGAAAATAAAAAAATTTATGAACGACAACGAAACTCCATACCTATGGAAGTTTTATACCACTCTGGATGATGCATACTCTTAAGCATTTTGTCTTTCGGTTTTTTCTTTTCTTGAATTTCGACTAATGGTTGTTCCTTTATGATTTCTTTAAAAAATTGTCGATAAAAATTAGTTTCGCTTCGACAATAGATTACTGACCAAGATTTAACTGTCGATCCAATTCCGATGCCAATATCGCATCATTTTCAGTGTCAAGTTTTCTCGTGGTGACTGGTTGTTCTACAAAAGATTATTTAACATAAACGAGGAAAATAAAACCTCGACCTACCCAAAGGCACCACCCAATCTTTTACACTTCCATCTCGTGAACTAGAGAATAGCCTGGGGGAAACTGTACCAATCGCAACCACGGAAGTAATCTCATCAGTATGTCCACGATAAACTCGAGTTATGGTGCGGGTCTCCAAATTCCATTCTCTGATCGTCTGATCGGCCGATCCCGAAAAAAGCCGTGGTGGATTACCTCCAAGCACCGTTATGGTTGTTATCTTTTGCGTGTGGCCAAAAAATTTATCAAGCGGCTTGCCGGTCTTCAAGTCCCACTCAATAATAGATTTGTCAAACGAACCAGAGAATAGGCGGATTGGAGATCCAGGAAGCACAGCGATTGAGCTAACACAATCCGAATGACCGACAAATCCCCTAACAGATTGGCCCGTGGAAACCTTCCACTCCAGAACGGAAAAATCATCAGATCCGGAAAATAGTCTGTTTGATTCGCCAGGAACAGATACAAGCGCACAAACAGCAGAATTGTGACCGTAAAGTATCTTTTCCGAGTTTCCATACAACACATTCCATTTCCGAATTGTATTATCCGCCGATCCCGAAAATAGCTGCGGAATTTCTCCCGACACGACAGCGACCGAATTGACATCCGTAATATGTGCATCATATACTTGAATTCCACCAGTTTGAAGATTCCATTCTCTAACGGTGTTATCGGAGGACCCAGAATAGAGACGAGGTGGATATTCGGTAACCGTGAGTGAGTTTACTCGCGAATTATGACCAACGAAGGTTCTGATTATTCTGGATTTGTCGACGTCCCATTCCCGAATCAGTCCATTTTCGTATCCTGAAAAAAGTCGCGTGGTCGAACCCTCGAGTACCGCTAATGAACATGGAGTCGAATTGGGTGCCGTGAAACTAACGAATACATCTATTGAACGCACATATTAGATTTGTTTTTTATGTTCATTTCAACAAAAATTTTACCAGAATACATGGTTGTAGGTTGATTTGAAGGTTTCTGAGCGTCAGCATATGCTTTGACTACAAGAAAGAGAAATTATCAACAAATAAAAATAAAGACAAATTTCAAAGGTTTGGACGAAACTCACTGTCAGAAGTGCCATGACGGTATTCATTGTAGCTATTATATTGGGTTTTAAAGGAAATTGCTGGGGGCGGTGAATTAGAACGCACGTCATGAAACATAAACGATAAACTCACCGTTGGGAATTGGCGAAGATGTGCTCGTATTAATCGGTATTGGTTCCGGGATATTCAAAAACGCTTTTTGAAAATTAATACGCAATTAAAAGAAGGACTTTTAAAATAAATACTCACGATTGGTAGAGTTGTTAATCTTTGGCACTGGTGTGACGGCTTTCAATACTGATCATTATTTACATAAAGTTACAGGTATAAGAGAAAAAAAACTGCGCTTACCACTGTTAGGTGAGCTAGATAATTGGTATGGACTGGTGTCCAAATAAGTCGGTTCGTGTTGAACAGTATAAACCGCTACAAAGAATTTAACAAAAAGAATGTGATTGACGGAATTTCACGATACTACCTGCAGAAACCGGAATTGATGTCGCAATAGGTACGCTTGTCGCCGTTTTATAAGAATTATCATCGTTTTCTTTAAAATTAATACAATTAATTCTTCACTTAATAATTTCATAACACATTGATATACCCACCTCGACCTTTGTCTTTAGAAAGTCTTATAGTATTGCCTCTGACTACTGATTTGACTTCCAAACTCATTCTGTTGAGTGTATCAGCAATTTCAGAAAAGGGTGGTCTCAAGTCAGCACTCTGAGTCCAACACCGCTCGATAAGCTGCCAGTGTTCATCACTGAAAACGATCGGATCAGAGTTGGGAGGTCGAACGGGTCGGGCTTGGGTAAATATAGCATTCATCACGGCAAACTCGTTCGAAGAATCAAAGTCGTTCAGTTCGAAAGGAACCTTACCCAGACTGACAATTTCGTACGAGGTCATCGCAAAAGCATAGACATCCACCTTTTCGTTAAGTTTTCCTCCTTGAAATCGCTCTGATGAAGTGTAAGTAAACTTGAAATTTCACGAATCTGGATAAATTTACCAGGAGAGATCCAACGCAAAGTACCAGACAAGTTGGATTTCGTTTGTGAAATAGAGTTATCCGACTTAATTTTCGACATACCAAAATCAGACAACTTGACGATACAACGCAAGATTCCGTCATCTATCTTGTGTAGCAAACAATTCGCAGATTTAAGATCTCCGTGGTAAATGGGAGGATTTTGGGAGTGCAAATATTCCATTCCAAGTGATATTTGATGGAGTAGGTGGTTTACAGCGCCAGGCGTTACATCCGATGGGTGAGTCTTCAAGTACTGTTTGATTCGAAAAGTTGAAGCCGCAAAGAGATTATCAAAACAAAAACACATACAGATTGTAATGATCCTCCATTTGCATATTCCAAAATAATTAAAGATTTTTCAGTATCACCCGAAATCCCGTACAATAGAATTACATTTCGGTGACGTAAAAGTTTGAGAACCTTGACCTCCTGAAGTAGCTGCTTCTTGACGCTTGCGTTCATTTGGTGCTCTTGAATGACTTTAATCGCCACTTCTAATCCAAACCAGAGCTATAACATAATTAAGACACTTTTTGCATTAGGCCACTATGAATTCCAACAAACATCTTTACCCCTTTGTACACAGTGGCCATTCCTCCATGAGCAATTGGTTTCGAAGCATCGTAAGCTACATCAGAAATCGGTATTAAAGTCTCCGTCGAGTCCATTAAAAATGACAATTAGAGCCAGAGATAAACTTCAAGAATGAAGTATAATCGGTTAGAAAATAAACTTGATGTGGAAAGTGTTTTTTTAACAATTTTACTTGTGAAAGAATGAGGTGGACAAAAACTCAGCAACAATAACTTTGACAGGTACACAATTGTCTCCCTAATTCCTTAGGCTCAGGCGCAGAAATATTTCCACGCGATCATGTCTTGCTTTCTTCATATCATCCTCATATGCAAGCCTCTCATTACCGACTAAAAATTGAATCAATGTATTTGGAAGCCCAGATTCTCTAGATAGAGTATCAGTTTTTATGAAAATTTTCTCTCTTGTGATGGATTAAGCGCTATCCCCTCTCACAAACATGAAGATTATTCAAGAACGATTGTGTTTCATTGTCATGATAAAAATATTAGATTAAATTTATTGTTCGTTTCGAACACAAAAAGTCTTTTTAGATATATTCAACCCAACTCTGAATTTCCAATAAATCATCAACCAAAACACCCCTCTCCGCACCAATCCCCTTCGCAATCTCGTTCTGCAACACCACACTACAATCCAAATACTTCATCACAAACTCATACTCAATCGTCCGCATTTTCCCACTCAGTCCACTTTGATCCTGTGTTGTGTAATAATACCCTCGTGGATCGAGTCCCGCCAGTGGCGTGATATGGGTTATTAATCGTGTGTACAGCGAATAAATTCGCTTGTACATTTTCTCTGAAAGGGAAGATATTTGTCCCACCGATCCATCCAGAGTTGAGTAGAAATTGAAGTAATCTTGAGATGATTGCTGCTTCCGTAATCGGCAGAACTTCGAGATTGTCGATCCAAGATGGAAATCCCCCCGTTTAATTAGCTTCTGCCCACTCATTGACTGAACATCTAGAAATACAGAACATATTCAAAAATAAAATAATAAAAAACCTAAAAATTCGCATATTCCGTACTGTATGGAGCGTAAGTAAATAAATGACAGTTTTTGTTCGCATCCGACACAAGTAAACACATGTCGTTGTCGTGAATGAGAAATTCGGAATCAAACACTTGCATGGGATGGAAATCTTTTCCTAACAGCTGGAGTTTCGCCGGCTCATCCTAACGGAATCGAGTAAAAAAATGAGAAACAATAAGAATTGCAAAATTTAAGCTTTCTTTTTACCTGAAACCCAAGGAACAGGATACTTTTGTACGCATCACCAACCAGAATCATGTTTTTAACGGTCCGAATCGACTTTACAAAAATGTTTACATCAATAAACGCAACACCAACCAACGACTCGGCGTCCTCGAAAGAGTGGATAATAATCTATTTTCGAAATTATTACGAGATATTCACACTTGAAGAAGAAGTACGTTAACCTTTTGTCCAATTGCAGCGATTAGGTATCCATTAACGTCAGCTAGGGCAGTTATCGGACCCTTTTCCTCGTTTTGAAATAACAATTTGAACTTGTGATTGGTTTGTGGTTTATCGATTTCCGGTACAACTTCGATAATATCAAACATTAATATCTGCAACCAAAAAAGAAGATAAACAAATTCTCTAATTAAGCATGGATTCAATTTACCCGTCCTCTACAAGTAAGATCCTCACCACGAACTATTCCAGTTCCAACGGCTAAGAACTCTTTTTGTCCTGAAGTTGTTTGCTTACTCTCCAAAAGAACCGACTCGACACTTATGATATGTTCGTATTCCTCCAACTCGAATCTGTTTTGGTAAAGAAAACGAGGTTAGTAAAAGTAGATAAAAAACGAATTCCAAATTATGATTACTGATCAATAGTCTCCCAGGTAACGGGGGATAATAACTCCAACTTATATTCACTGGTTCGAGGTAGATACAATCCCGCAACTATAAAATTCGGTTGAAACATTATTACACAAAAATTCAAACAAGGAACTCAAACAAAAACCGAGACTAACCTTCTTCAGGAATCGGCGGCTTTTTCCTAATCTCCGTTCCATTTTCCGTCATCCCAACAAGCAACTCATCTCCACCATTATCAAAATCCAACTTCCCACTCCCCTCATCATTCTTATCCTTGTCATTCGCTTCATCCTTCGTCTCCTTTTCCTTGGCCTCATTCTTATCAGAATCATCTCCATCCGGAACATTTTCTTTTTCCTTTGCTTCCATATACTTATCACCATCTTCAATCACACCCGCCAAAATCGCCGCCGAATGCTGTGCACGCGTTAACACAAACGGGATATTTATATACGTCGATGCGACAAACATTCGCGTCGAGTGGTGACATTTTATTTGCAGTGGGTTTTTGTCAAACGAGATTTTTCGGAATGGGAAGGGATGGTCGTATGTGAATTCGTTGGGAAGTTGACTTATTCTTAACGATCCCTACACAAAAAATAAATCAAAATAAATCTGAAATTTGAAATCAAGAAAATATATCGCTATCATTTCATTACCTGTTTGTTAAAGTACACAAACCCATTAATACAATTCACATTACTAAACGCCGAAAAACACATAACCTCGCCATCACAATTCATCGGATGCACACGTACATGTCGACTCCCCGAAACCGGTACACCTTCAAACACTTTCCCCTTCGCACTTGCATTCAAAACCGTTAAATTCGGCGTCTGCATTTCTCCCGCCTCTAAATTCCCAACCTGAGCTCCAGTCCCACACATAACCCAACAAGGTCGCTCACCACAAACAAATACCCCGGAATAACTTCCTAGTTCGTCTCCGTCCCGGTTATATTCTCTAAACGATAACACTCCGCCGGATATGTTTTTGAATTCGCGCATGTAATGACGTTTAAGGAACGATGGTGTCTTTTGTACTGGGATCGCGTTGATTTTGTCGTCATCAGAATTGGAGTATGTCCGTTTTGGTCGGGTTATGTGGGATTGCGATTGTTTTTGTAGTCGGATTGCTAAACGGGTCTTTGATGTTTCGTAATGTGAGATGTTGTCAATTGGGTCGGGTAGAGATTCCGATGGAACGTATTGGAAAACTTTGTATATCAAAAAATCCGATTCATCGGTCCGTAACTGCATTAAAATTATCAAATGAATTCGCAAGTTGATATTCAGATGTAAAAAGAGTTCAAACAAGTTTACCATTAAATAAGGATCTTTGTTTCGGTCATTTCGTCCAAGATTAACCATAAGTATTTCATTTATTTCCGGTACAGACTGCATATCAACGATAGGTGCAGGAGTTGTTGTTGAATTAACATCGACAGCAAGACTCGGTAAAATTCGGAAATTCTCACAACAAAATCCTTCCGATAAATCCATCACCCTCAAAATCTGCACCACACACACACACACACACACACCAAAAAAAAAAAAAAAGAATCATGTCCATAAATCATATAATCTCCAAAATATACACAAAAAAAACAACATACCTCCAAATTACCATTCTCGCGATACAACACACACCAAAAAGATTTCTCATCCCTAAACCCTCCATCTTCCATATACATCATCGACTCCACTCCACGAACTTTACTAACATTCTCCTCCGTAACTTGTTCCTTCTCCTCCTCAACAACAACTTCATTCTCCTCATACTCCATTTCATCATCGTCCCCAGCATACAACTGCTCCTCAATATCAGCCTCATCCAAATCCGCAATTTTTACTTTTTTTGGCGTGGCTGATGCTGGTTTTTGTCGTCGTTTTTTTGCTCGTTTTTTTTGCGGACGTTGTGTGGTGGGTTTGGAAGAGTTCACTGAATGTTGTAATTCCGCGATGGTTGGGAATAATGAACCAGACATGTCGTCGCAGTATAAACAAATCGCTGATATCGGTGTGCCCTTTCAGAAAAAAATAGTAATAATAATAATAATAAAAATCGTTCATATCAGTAAATTTCAAAAACGGATATTAAAAATGTATGTATGGGAAAATACCGTGATTTCATTGATTTTTTTCAAGGATCTTGTTGCTGAGTCCACCTGATACACCAACGCTCGACCAACATTAAACAAAACCAAAATAAACGGATCATTAATGCTCGCTGAAACAGCCCACGTTGTATCTTGATCGCCAAATGCAACATCAAATGTTCGCTTTCCCGCTATTAAGAGAGAGATTTTTATATGTTAAAAAGAAAATTGAAAATATAGAAGAGTTGGTCTTACTTGAATCTACCATCAAAATTCCATCGGGGTGGATTTGCACAATTGCAGTTTCATCCAAAACCGATCCAACGGCGACAGTAGGTGTATCACGATGAAACTGATGCCTCTCCGTTTTTAGTACCTCATCCTTCAACGTAAAAATCTTTTTCCCAAAAAAAAAATAAAAATAAAAATAAATTAAAAAAAAAAAAATCAAGAAAAAAAATCATCAAAACTGACAGTAGTTTCCCGCCGTCTTGACAAAATCATAAAATCATCAAACCCTTTCGACTCTTCATTCTTCAGTTTACACTTGACAACCCAACAATCCATCACATCCGTAAACTCATTTACCGTACTCATCAGAATATTCGGTCGGATCTCTTTCCGCGAAATACCAACTCCTCCGTAATTCGAACCATCAATACATGACACTAATTCCAGTTCTCTCCGCGGTACGGAAGGTTGATACCGATACCGCAAATTATCACTTGCTGTTTCATCGCCTTTACCGGTATGTACACTATTAATCTCTGTTATCACCATATCACCAATAGGACCCGAACAAATAAGCAAATCACACAACCGATACTTGAAAACCGTTGATGTTAACACCTTGTTACTCACAACCTCGTTCTTTACAACAGATTTCGTCGTCGTTGTTATAACCATTGTTTGTTCTTCACCATACAAATCCGCATCCTCATCATCCATATCAACAGTACTATCGGGCAACACCGAATCTGAGGTAACCTCTTCCGCGGTAACTATATGCTCAACGTCGTCATCTTGTTCCGCTTCAGCATATTGCACCAACATGGAATAATCCGTTCTCGACCCAATAAACAAATACCCAAAATTAATCAACCCAAGAACTCCATCATCATACCCATCCTCCTCACCATCCCCATCACCACCACTCTCCATCCTTAAACTAACCCTCGGCACCAACCCCAAAGCACAACAACACGTAGGTTCAACTGCACAAACACCAACCCTCTCCACATGAAAATTCCCAACCCCCGCGCGTTTACGTTTCCACCCTTTCGCAATTCTTTTCCCATCATCAACCGCCGCCTCCAACATTCTAAACACCACAAACTCACCGTTTCTTAATACAAACAATATTGTCTCGGGGTTTAAAAACGCATGTACCGATCCGTCTAGTGATACACCCATATTCTTATAATCACTCACCCGAATCGGAGCATATACACTATCCCCTCCACCAAAAACAGCTCCATTATTCCCACTCTTTGGTTTCCCATCTTCCGGAAAATTATGTTCCAACCCAAAATACCCATTCACAGCACAACACACACCCGGAATCGACGTCTGGTCAACATGAATCAACGCATTCGGTGTAACAATTAAAATCCCTCGTACGGGGTTGGGCACCGGGATTAATTTGAATGCGTTGTACGGTAAATTGTCGCAGGTGAATAATACCGGAAAAGTTTTTGCCGTTGTGTCTAGTGATACGACGATAAGTGATTTTGAGTCTTTTCTCGAGGCGAGTCTCCTAAGAAAAAAAATAAAGAATTTATTAAAAAAAAAAAATACATTTTAGCGAGTAGTGTGTAGAGGAGTACCCAGTCCAAGTTTGTGTTTTTTCGTATAGTATCGCTAGGGTGGGTTCAAAATAATCATACAAAAAAACAAAATCCACCACATTCTTAATCCTCGCATCAATCGACGAAAAACTAACAACATGACTCGGCAAGAAAGGTTCTTTTGCATCTAAATCATCAATATTAGTAGTAGTCGTATCTTGTTTGAAGGGGAGAATAGCAAGTTTATCGTGATAAAAATGTAACGCTGCGCATCGTTGTTGTGGGTCTAGCCGGATTTCGGGTGGACTGAATTCAGAGATTGATTCTTTTTTGAATTCTTCGCGTTCGTAGTAGTGTAGAGAGACTGTAACTATGCTGTTTGTCGCTCGATTGTACTCCACCAACGCCATCTACCCAAACCCAACAAAAGATTAGAATTTTAAATTTTTTTCGAAAAAAAATAAATATATATATTATGTATGGGGAGAGGTATTACTTTGGCGTCGGCAAAGGAGAGTAAAAGACTATCCATGCCTAATAATCCAACGGAACTCTGAGTTCGCACTGGGGTCATTGAAGTGATTACGCCGTGCAGTTTGTGAGACGAGAGGATTTCGAGACGAGCGATTTTCGGCGGGGGACCTTTTTTTGAGGTTTCGATGAGCGGGACGAGGTTTGGGAACTCTTCTTCACCCTGCACAAATCGAGAAGCAAACGAGAGTAAATGTTGTTTTTATTGATTTAAAAGAGAAAAGAGAAAAAATAATGTAAGATGGGAATGGAGTAAGATGGGAATGGGGAGTAGGGATACCAGCAGCGAGAGAGGCACGTCGGCGTAGGAGAGCGAGCGTTCGGGGGCATCTTCTTCAGCCAGGGCGTAGACAAACAGCCACGCGGCCTTGGCCACCAGCAGATTGGGCTCGCCCGTGAAAACAGCCTCGACACTCAGCTCACTCCCACTCGCTCGCAGCACTTCTTGTGTGGCGGCAAACATGTCAACACGCCACTCACTGCCACCCTCTCTCCACTACACAGTGCTTTTATTAAAAACAAGGGGCCATAATGAATATCAGAGAAGGAGAAAACAATCTATCTCAAATTTTGTTGTTTTTTTTTGAGGGGGAAATCCAGTACGAGGCTCATGATTCAAAAGAGGAAAAAACTACAAAGTATCCTTCTACTGTGTTCTACTTTTTTCGCAGGGAATTCCTGATTGCCTCTATTAAAAAAAAAATAGTTAATCCTATTACCAAAAATCTCTCGTTGTCCAGACTTACGAAAAATATTATCCTTCTTCTTCTTCTCGTCCGTTGATCTCAAACTACTATCTCTCGGAAGAACCTTCTTCCCATTATCATTTAACGGCCGTCCAATACTCATCGCCGCCTCAATATTCCCATTCTTCATCAACTCGGCAACGGTTTCCTTTCGGCTCTTGGCTTCCTCGTCTTCCATAAGTTTCTCAAACTCTCGTCGCATAGATTCTTCATCAAATGCATCTACTATCGCTCGCATTTCTACATGCGATCGTCGGTTCTTTTCCGTTAGTGCCCGGACAAGCGCTTCTCCCTCTGCCGTTTCTGAATCAAACCCTGATCGCGTGGATCTGAATGATCGCACCGTTGATGTTGAAGGAATAGAAGAGAGAATTTCGCTGGATAGTGAGCTGGATGGTATAACCGGCAGATCTTTCTTATCATTCATGGCTTCCAGACGAACCTTATCAAGTCTCTCCGACTCAAGCTTCATCGCTCTCAATCGCTTTACGAGAATTTTAGTTAGCAATATCCACTAAAAAAAACAACATGGGAATGGTGTAAACCTGCTGCTCTTCTTGGTACTCTTTTTGCTGTTGGATCAGTCGCTTCCGCTCTTGTTCATCCAACTCCTTCTGTTCCTTTCGTTTCCTTTCATCTTCCAACAACTGCCGTTCATATTCTTCTCTTTCACGTATAGCTTGTCGTTTACGTTCCTCCTCTTTCTTGATTCGTAAATCTTCTTCCTCCTTTGCTCTCTGAATTCGCATTTCCTCCGCCTCCTTTTCTTTTCGGATACGCTCTTGTTCTTGGCGGATTCTTCGTTCTTCCGCTTCCTTTTCCTCGCGGATACGTCGGGCCTCGGCTTCCCGTTTCAGTCTCTCCAATTCTTCGAGCTCCTTTTTACGTTTTTCTTCTTCTTCTTTTTGTTTCCGGATCGCTTCTTCTTTCTCTTTCTTTGCCTTTAAATATTCCTCACGTTCAAGCGGAGACATCAGCTAAATACACAATACGAAATAAAATCAAACACCTATAAAGTTTCAAAAAATTCTCCTAACCTTAATTCTTCGCTCCTCTTCAAACCTCGCCATGGCTTCCTGCTGTTTCTTCAATTTCTCCTCCCGGATAATCTCCTCCTGTCGTTTCCTCTCTTCCTCCAACTTCCGTTTCTCAAAATCATCCTTTTCCTTCAATTCCCGCGCTAATTCGAGTTTCTTGAACGCTTCTTGTTCTTTGAGTTTTAAGAGATTTGATTTTTGGTGTTCTTGTGTTTGGATTATTTCTCGTTTTTGTTTTTCAAATTGCTACAACACAATTATTTTCAATTAATATAAAATATAAAATGCTTAAATTCAAAATTTAAAAAAAAAAAAAAAAAAAATTTTAAAAAAAAAAAAATTAAAAAATAAACTCCTCAGATATAAAAAACTCCGCGCCCACGACACAAGAGAAAATATGGTAGGCGGGGGGGGGGGGGGAAAGAAG
>JADGJK010000364.1:0-18339 GCA_027600645.1 Nowakowskiella sp. JEL0407
AATTTTTTTTATTATCTTTTTTATAATTAAATATTAATTTTTTATAATCTTTCTTTGCATAAAAATTATTTTTCCCATCCCCCTTTCCCCCCCCCCCATCTTTCCCTGGGGGCATAAAAAAAAAAAAAAAAAAAATGTCTTACAAACAACTAACCATACTTTTTTAAAATATATCATTACCCTTCTCAGACCGCATTCCAGAATCAGGAGACTTGGGTACACCCTCACTCTTCAAAACCGACATTTCACTCGAAACTCGTTTCAATTGTTCCTTTACTCTAGCCAACTCAACTTCCAAATGCGACGCAGGTCGGTAATCCAAATTCTTTGCAAACATCGTCCCAAACACAATCCATAAAAACATGTACAATATTAATGTTATTATGAATGCAAACATGATGTAGGTGACTATTCGTCCTGTGCTGAGGTTTATTAGTCCGAGTTTGGTTTGTTGTCGTCGGGGTTTGTCTTTGGAATCGTATGTGGATGATGTTCTGTAGGTTAATGTGTATTCTGAATTTTGTGCATTTTGGTATGGTGGTGGAGATGGGGCTCGTCGCCGGACTTGAATTGCAGTTTGTGGAGAATTTTGGGCAGGGATTTGTTGAGAAATGGGGGTTTGTGAGGAATAACCGACACGATTTACAGGGGGGATAGTCGTTGCGTGGGAGTATGAAGAAGTAGTGCGCTGCGACGAGAAGGGAGTGTCAGTAGATATGTGGATGGAAGAATGCAGGGCGGGAGACGGGGTCGCGTGGGAGGGGACGCTGTCTCTCTCATTTGGCAAATTATTTTGAGACATTTCGCCGTCACACACAAAAGCCGCTGTGCAACGACTCACACATCCATTGAATTATTCCGTGTATATTAAAAAGAACTTTTATGCATTTAAAACTTCTAACTTATGTAAAAAAAATATAAAAAAAGCAAAAAAAAAACCGCATATTCCAAATAATAAACCTATCTATCACCACCTCTTGATCTAATCTCTTCAAACGTGGTATCCGCAGTATCCTCCAACATAATTTGCGCTGCATCCGCAAACCGCTTCTTACTTCGTCGCAATAAAGTTGCACCAAAATCATCGTTCGCGTTATCAGATACAATAACCATCGTGGGCAACCGTTCACCTGCTTTGAATTGCAATCGGATAAATCGTTCTCCATGCGGTCCCATTATTCCAAACGGATATGATTCCAGTCGTCCTCGGGCCATTTTATAATCCATCTCCAGAATTACGTTAGCCCATTCGATTTGCCAAACTTGCGTTGCTTTTTCTATGATCTAGAAAGAGAAAAAAAATTGTCAAACCAGATACAAAAAACGAAATACATTTCATCAATACGCTTGTATATGTGGTGTTGAACATTGCAATAAGCACGTTAAGCAGCAACAAAACTGTAATGATTCCATAAATCACGAAGAGCAGGATGGAAAACAACCCAATTGGAGACTTTTCAAGATTATCTAAAGTTCCAATAAAAATATCAGAAAAATTCCAACTTCAATGTTAAAAATGTCAAATCATACCAAACTCGCTTCCACCCACAAGCTGTCCAAAAATGTGCAATATGGTAGACAACAAGTTTCTCCAATACTTCTCTGCATCAGCGAACGGAAACGTTTGGTTAGTCCCAGTTGCATCATTAAAAGTAGGTCGTTCTTGCACATCTGCTTTGATTTGGTCAACAGAGAAATTATCGTCGTTTCTCGAAAAAAACGCCATCTTGTTGAAAAAAGATGCATCTTATTAATTCTATTAAGAAATGAGTTCTAAAATAAACAAAAAAATACCTGTAACCAAACGGCCTGAGAGAATGCAATTAAAATCACGGCATATAACGGCAAGAATCTTTTTCCGAAATCGTCTACAATCATTTTGTACACCATAATAACCAGTGGACCAATACCCATCATTCCTTTCGCAAAATACAAAAGTTGGAACCAGCTTTTACGCGGAACAAAATAAAATTAGTATAATAACAGATTCGGTAGACAGAAAGCAGAAATACCCTGTAACACTTAGAACTGATGCCATGAATGTCTCGTAAACAGGCATGTATAAAAATCGAAATACGACTCCAACTACGAAAACCGAAATACTGAGCCATTGCAATAGATTGTAATGTACGTTGAATCCACTAAAGAAATACTAGATACAAATTATAAAAAAAAAATAATCATAAAGAAATATAAATTTCAAAACTTGCCATTCGCAATCCCGCTCTATTCATTTCCAAAAACTCTTGAATAACCTATGCATCTACCTTAAACATAATTTTTAATTAAAAGAACTTCACTCATACAGTTGCGAAATTGGCAAGAACTAGATAAGATTCAAGAACAAGTCGAGCAATACCAACACTTGAGCTAAAGTAATCAAGTCGCTTTTCCCCTAAACTACGTGTTGCATTCGGGAAAAGTAGCTTTCCGTCCGCGACTACCAATTCATCGACCGGCCCAAACGGAGTTATAGCTTGTACAGTTAGAAATATCAACTGATACAGTAAAGACATCGTAAAGTAGAAGTAGAACATGTCCTTTGCATAGAGATACCATTTGGCTTCGAGAACAATTCGGAGAATTGATATATTCTCGAGCGCAGCGTTGTCCTAACATCAAGTCTCTTTTAATACAAAAAAATCAAAAACAGTTCAAATATTACTTGATTCTTCACGGCCAGTTCCAGAGCGGTACTTGCATGCGATGAATCCCCATTCCACAACTTTTTAAAGAATTCCTTCCACTGAAAAGTGAAAAACAGGGTCCATTTCGATAATCCATGTTTTCGTTTCTCATTATTATTGACGTCGATTCGATTTAGAGGATAGCGATACGCACCGACATCACCAAACACCCAATCTGTTTCTTTCAACTCTTCAATAATCTGTCGTGCAACATCACTCTGTTTTCTAGCCATTGCCAACAAAAACGGGGTGTACTCTTGCCGATTCAACAGTTGTACATTGGCACCTTCTCTTCGTAACGTCACAAAGGGAGATTCTTGTCTAAAGTCCGGATTCGGTTCTGATGCAATCGCTTCTTGGTCCCACGCTGTTATACCGAACCAGGCTAGGGTGTGCAAAGCGGTGTTGCCCCAAGTGTCAATAATATCTGGACACATTCGTACACTTTCTCCCAAAAGATAGTTCAATACTCTTCTGTTTCCTAAACGTACACACATTCCAAGCAATGACCCTCCACACTTTCATTATTATTTTTAGCCAAGGGAAAGGGGGAAAAAAGCACAAAAAGAAAAAAACTTACATATTGTGCACTATCCCTTCCAAAGAAAATTCCAGCAGCACGCGGAAGATGAACATCAGCACCACGTTCAATTAAATATTTCAGCAATCGCAAATCAATCTCTCTGCGACGAACACATAAAAAGTGCGCTGCGTGCTCACCGCGATATACTGGTCCTTCGTAAATGGCATTAACTAGAACGAAACAAATAACATTGTTACTTAAAATATAATAGAGAAGAAACTATTTCAAATACTTAGGAATCTACGATGATACTCGCTGTTCAGTAAATATCGAATCATGCCGTCGTATTCTTGGATTTGCACTGGATCATCCGTGGTGATGATATATAGACAAAGCTTGTGCAATATGGTTTCTAAAAAATACGAATAAAACACCAATCTACAAACAGAGCTATTAACAAACCCCTGTTCAAGTTGAAAACAAATTAGATGTTGTATCGAAAATTTACATAAATATTAACGATACCCATGCGCTCCACGTCGATGTAAATAACAGCGATATCCCTGATACTCATCACATCGATTATGATCATGCTGCACCAACCAATCCCTTAAATCCCTTTCATCTAAATATTTTCCGCTCGCTCTATCCAACCTCTTCAATTTCTCCAAATTTCCCATAAATATGGTATTAAATAACGTATCAAACTCTTTCAATTTTTCTTCCTCAACAGACGGATCGATATTCTGTGTTTTCTCCCTCGAATCTGAATCTGAGAACCCTGACGTTCGAGACGAATCGGGTGATTGGAAATATACGTTTTTTATTGTACGTGTAAGTCGTTTTAAGTATGTTTGGTTGTTTACATGTTGGGATTTTAATGTAACCTATTTAAGAAATTATGGAAAAGATTATACAATAATTCAGGAGGGAGACAATGTGTTTTTTTCTGTACTTTGGATTCTATGGGAACAATCCGCTTGGCAAAATTACGAAGTAAAACTCTCGTCGAGATTGGTTTTAACCTCAAATAGCGTCGTGGAGGCTCGGGTGTGAATGGTTCCAACTCGAAACTGCTAAGCTGTATAAAATTGTTCAGAAATAATAAGAAAGAAAAAATAATTATGATTTTACTTCAGAGTCATCGGACGAAGATTCCACGAAGAATTGAGATTTAATGTGGTGGGATATCCGATACATTTGGAGAAGTGGCGCGCTTGAAAATTTTCTTTTTTTTAATTTGGGCTTAGTCGCATTGCAAGGATTGTTCGGATACCACCATGTAATATTTCCCAAAAGATTATACTATATAGAAAATTACTCAAAATTGAGTGTGCTGTTGATCAGCTATTGAATGGCACCAAAACAGATCACTGAAATCAGATTTGGAATTTGTTGACTAATAATAACAACGATGATTTCAAATGATACTAAATATATTTTCGAACTGTATAGAACAAGTGTAATGCAAGGGTTTCAATACTCCTCAACTCCAGATCAGATCTATTTTTGTGCGTAAAAAGACTTAATTTCTGATCATTACTTGAACAATACTCATACCTCCGATAATGTCTATATTAGCTCAGGCTTTAATTATTAGATTCAACTCAATACGGAATAATTTTAAAAGTTGGTCTGGTTGTTAATTTTTGACAATTTTATTTGGGGGTTTTTTTGTCGCCCAATCAAAAATACGCCTTTGTTTATGTTGACATTTGAACTCCTCCTTCCTTCATAACCTAAATTCTCATTTACTTGTTTATAAAATCCTTTTTGGGAGTAACTTGCAATTTCCGGTTACCCCTGTACATGGCGAGGGATTAAACCTGGAAACAACTGCTTTCAGGTGGTTGCTGCCTGGTGGAACTGATGGTTGCATTTGTTTAAAAGTTGTTCAATGCTCATCTGAACAAATACACTCCTTTGAAAGTTTTTTTTTCTCCCTAAAAACGCACCAATTATGAGAGCAGTGAAGGCTAGTTAGACTTGCTGCGCAAATCGATGACAATTTGGAATCGTGAACTCTAAAGGTGTTGTTTGTTTATCATTGTCTTCTCTTCGTATCGAGTGTTTGACCTCGATGAAGACTTTTTGCTTTCGTTTTTTATTTCCCCAAATATACTGAGGAAGAGGAGGGTGGGCGTAACTCAAATATACTTTTATTTAAAAAAAAAAAAAAAGACACCGATGTTACGGTGATTAGAAAAAATTTCATAAAGAAAAAATTATTTCTATTAGTCCATCTCAGGCTTCTGTTTACCGCATCAAATGAGGAGCTCCGCTTCTCGCGTACTGAGATGGCCACGAAATACCAAGTTCTCCACCGTCAGCGCTTCCTTCTTTCGCGATCAAATCTCTCGCGGCATCCAACGCCCAATTCGGGTTTCTCAAAAACGCTCGTGCCAACAACACCAATTGGGCATCTCCACTCGCAATGATTTCGTTCGCAACGTGCGGGTCAGTGATTCCACCAACCAATCCAACTTTCGCGTCAGGAATCGCCGTAACTAATTCTTTGGCAAGTGATCGGTTCCATGGTTTGCTGTAATCAACGGGAATGTAGTCTTTCGGATCAACAGGTCCAACTGCACTTGACGACATATCGATGAGATCCACTCCTAGTTCGTACAGTATCTTTGTAAGACGAATGGTGTCTTCTATTTTCCATGCTTTCTCGTGTTTTGACCATTCAGTTCCGGATATCCGCAAGAATATTGGTTTGTTTTCGGGCCAGACAGATCTGACAGCTTTTACGATATCAGTCAAAAAGCGAGTGCGGTTTTCAAAGGAGCCACCGTATTCATCCGTTCGTTCGTTTGACATTCCAGAGTAGAACTGTTGCGACAAATATCCGTGCGCGCCTAAGATCAAAACAAAATCGTCATTGATTAATTAATCACATATCCCTTAAGCTAGCAAAAAAAAAAAAAAAGAAGAAAAATACCGTGAACTTCCACAACATCAATGCCAGCTTCATTTGCACGTCTAGCTGCTTCCTTGAATCCATTGATAATTTCTTCGATATCAGCCTTGGTTGCCGCTTTAGGTACGGCTGCATCGGGATAAACATGTTGAGCAGAAGCCGAGATAACGTTATCTGGCCATCCTCCTTCTTCGGCGCTAGCAAGAAGATTGTGTTGATTTTCACGACCGTTGAAGGGGGTTTTGCTTGATCCCTTTCGGCCGGCATGAGCAAGCTGGATACCAGCGAGTGAGCCCTATCAAGAGAAAATAATTAAGAGACTTGTTGGAGAGAATTCCAGAAAGTATGGGTACCTGAGAGTGGATAAAATCAACGATTGGTTTGATTGCGGTGACATGTTCATCTTTCCAGATTCCAGTACAAGCAGGACTAATTCGTCCAGTTGGAAGAACTCCAGTAGCCTTCATAATAAAATCAAAAAAAAATTAGTCTCAAGGTTCAATTTAAATAGTTCCTTAGTTAATTCTAACCTCAAAAATAATCAATCCAGCGCCACGAATAGCAAATTGACCGTAATGCGCGAAATGGAAAGAATTCATAAATCCATCCACAGCAGAATACTAAAAACGAAGTTAAATTACTCAATCTGCTTCTTAAAAGAAGAATTCAAATAATATAAACCATGCACATCGGGGAAACAACAATCCGATTCTTCAAAGTAACCCCACGAATCGTATACGGACGCAACAAAGGTGGAACTTTCGTATCAGCCTTCTTACTCAATTCAACAGAGTCTGGGCCAATTCTCGGAGTCGTTCCATCCGCTCTCTTTTGGAAATCCGATAGTTGGAACGTAATTCCACCAACGTCGGTTTGGTTGATTTCAGTTGGGTAGGGAACGATTGATTGCATTTTGATTGTCGTGTACTGTTTGAGTAACAGTGCGTCGAAGGATCTGGCAAGGATTTTATCGGTTCGGGCAAATTGCGTCACAGATTTGTAACCGAACTTTGAAATCATGTTTTTTTTCGTGGAGAAGTGTGTGATAGAAGGTTGTGGAATCTATTTTTACGTAAAGCAGAGTTTTAATTGGTCATCAATTTAGTTTCCAAGCTGTTTCTCTTTTTCGCCCATCGGTTGCCCATATTGCTCATTCAACCTGATCCGGAGATTTGATATTAAAAAGTAATCAATTGATATTATGAAACTTTGGTAGGAATTGATTACAGTAAAAAGATCCACTTGCACCAAGTGATGTTTTTTTTCCAGTCCGTTCACTTTCTGGTTGTGTACTCATTTGAAAATCAATAAAAAAATACGGAGAAAACTCGCGCGACAATTAAAAATTCTCATATAACAAATAATTGAAATAAAATAAGAGTCCCTTTCGTACCTCGGACACAATCCGACGAAACGATTTATCAAAGGGAGTCTCCATATCAACAGCATCCCACTCCACAATTTTCCGTTGCAACGCATGCACTGTCGGATAATCATTGCCAAGCTTCAAAACCGCACGCAAATCTCCAACTTTCTTTCCTCGATAATTCATAATACAGTATCTAATCAATTTGTCCTCATACATTCCGATACACCCCAGATCTTAATGCAAATCTGCAGTCCGTTCTCTTTCTGGCGATTGACGTTAAAATAAAATGTGCCACAACATCGTTCTTGCCCTCTTAAAACAATTCGAAGACACAGGAGTGAATAACAGTTCGTTTATTCGTAATTTAAAATTTTGCACTCGTCTCGTTTGTTTTTGCCAGGATTATCATTGCATGCCCAGCGAGTCTGAATTATCGGTCTTCGTGGGCGTGAGCAATCATTACTTCTTGCTTTGATCTTTCCGTTGTAGATAAGTGAACGGTGTGAACACCGTAATTTTCAGCAATTTGGAATCATGAAGAAAAGAAATTTTATTACAGGAACAGCGAAAGAGACTGCGTTCAGGCGTTGTTTTTGTGTTGGGAAAAAGACCAACATTAATTTGCGCCTATTTATACAGTGTACTGTCCTCGAGCAAGCAATCTTCAGCAGCAGCGCAGTATAAATTTGAATTTTTTATATACTATTCCTCAAAATCACAACCTAAATTGATTTTGGTTTTATTTCCTAGAAAACGCATATCGTGACTGTATGAAGAATAATGGCCCAAAAATCCGAAGAACAAAGAATCGAAATTAAACTTTCCGACGGAGAAAAAGTAGTCGGCTTATTGCATTTCCCCATCAACTCCGATCCCTCTCTCAACGGAAGCGGTCGTCCTATTTCAATCTTATGTCACGGTTATTGGGGTAAAGAAATTTACACTTCAATTGTACGATTCCGCTTATTCTTAACATATACGATGCAGCTCATAAAAATAGCATATTTTTCCCCGCTCTTGCAAACTCTTTGCCTTCCGCATCATTCAGATTCGATTTTCGTGGAAATGGTGAAAGTGACAGGGGTTCGAAACCTTTAGCTGAAACTTACGAGCGCATTTATGTAAGAATGTTAAGGATATATATGTTTTTTTATAAAGGTTAAATTTTACATCAAGGATGAAGTTGAAGAGTTGAATACAGTTATCGATTACTTTATTCACAACAATTGGAAAATTGAGGCACTCATTGGACACTCAAGGGGTATAAACCTTTCCGATTTTTTAGAGATATTTTCAATTGATGCGTCAATTCGTAGGAAACTTGATTATAATGTTGGCGATATTAGCCCGACCATTTATTGCGAGATTCATGATTGATGTCAGCGGACGAATATTTCTGAAACAGGGATTCTCAGAAAAACACGCTGATCACATGCATTTATTGGATACAGAAGTGAGGACCACTTGATGTTGTTACCAAGCTCGTGAACTGGAATGTAAAATTTTACGATTTAGGGACACTTTGTGATAACCAATCGATCTCGAAGTGGAAACGAGAAAAAAGTAAAGGTGTATAAGAGTACCGTTGCGTTGTGGGAGAAGATGGACACTGAGCTATCCAAGTGTAAGATAGTTTTTTTCCGTGAGCTACATTTTTATTAAAGTTTGCGTAGTGCGGTATTTCCCTCCTCAAGTTACATTTTTGATAATACATGGAACAAGTGATGAGACGATCCCACTTCGAGATCCAACAGCATTAGCATCGAGTGTGCCGAATCATCACATTCACTTGGTCACAGGAGCAGATCACAATTTCAGAGGATCACCAACCGATGGCGGCCCATCCTACCATCAGCAAGTCATAGATAAAATCGTATCATTTTTAAATTCGGAAAAAACCACGTTAAATTCTTTTATCCGTGCTAATAATACCGAAAATCCTCTCAACTTTCATTTGGAAAAACCCAAAGTCAAATTTACGAATAATTTCCCTACGTCGAAAATTATCAAAGTTGCGGGAGTTCAGAATTTTCGTGATTTTGGAGGATATCCCGTTGGGGATGCAGAAGGACGGATTATTCGATCAAGGATCCTGTATCGGAGTGGGATGTAAGACGTACTTGAAGTTTGAACTTTTTCATTTCATTATACTTGCTTTAGGCTCTCGTACATAACCGAGGAAGGAAAAAACGTTCTTCGAGCTTTGAATGTGACTTCATATTTTGATTTACGTTCTAATCCAGAAGTAACGAAATACGGTGCTCCGGGATTAGAGTGAGCAATTAATTAGAAAGCTGTATACACATTTTTGTTTAATTTGGTCACCGCCTTTTAAGAAACTTCGGCGTTTCTCGAGTTTATGTTCCGATATTCAGCGATCAAGATTTTAGTCCTGAAGCGCTCGGTGTTCGTTGGCAGTTATACACGAAGGGCGTCTCTGGATTTGCACAAGGTATTTACAAAAACTTTAATCAGTTGTCTGTATTCATTTTAACAGCAATTACTTTTTTTGGATAGTTTACATGATAATAACAGAAACTTGTCCTGCTTCGTACGCGCAGTATTTAAGAGCATTGATTTCTATTTTACCGAGCAACGAGGAAGAAAATCCGACGAAAGCGATTTTATTGCATTGCACGGCCGGAAAAGATCGAACTGGGATTTACGTGGCGATTTTATTGGACTTTTTGGGAGTCGATGAAGATTTAATTGCTAGAGATTATTCGCTAAGTGAGCCTTTGCTTCATTGTAAGTATTTTCTTAATGATTATACTTTTGGGACAATGGGATTCAAAATGAATTTTCGTTTTAGGGACTGATGATGAAATTAAGGCCATATCTGATAGATCAGGTGGAGCGCTGGACATTGATGGAGTGAAATTGATGCTGTCAGCAAGGTAGCATTATTTTTTTTTCTCCTAATTTTATTTTCATACATATTATCACTATTTTCAGAGCGGGATCTATCGTTATGTATTTAAAGATCTTTAAAGAAAAATACGGCTCTTCTCGAAATTATCTCCAAAGCCTCGTCGGATTATCAGAAAGGGAATTGGATTTGCTGAGAAGTGGGTTATTGGTGAAACCAAGATCGCTGTACACTCTAGAACACACTCTTCCACCTTATGTGCGTTCATCTTTATGATTTTAATTATGTTTTTGTTTCTGAAACGCAGCTATTTTTTTTTAACTACAAAAAAATTAATAAAAAAGAATTCAAATCAGTCATTCGTATTGAAAGTGGAACGAAAATATTTCGAATTAATCCGCGACGGACGAAAAAAATCCGAGGGAAGAATAAATTACGGAAAGGTTATCAAGTTTCATATTGGGGATAATATTGCGTTTTATCCAAATGAGGGTCCCGACTCGAACGCTGTGAATGTTGAAATTATGCGAATTGCCAAGTATCAGACTTTTAGAGATATGCTGACGACTGAAGGTGTGGAATCGTTGCTTCCTGGAAGCGGACTTGATCTTGATGAAGCCGTTGAAGTCTACAGAAGTTTTCCTGGGTACAGAGAGAAGGAAAGCAGTGGATGTGGTGCATTGTGTATCAGTTTCAAGTTAATTTGAAGAAATATATTTGAGTACAATGAAAATCAAAAAGTATTATAAAACAATTTCAATAAAAAGATATTCGAAACTTATAAGGAGCAAAAAAATACAACAGCTGAGAGCATTTCAAAAAAATATAAATCGAAACACAATAAATTCTGCGACAAATAAAATTCCACTGTCTGTTATTGAAATTTAATCACTCACCTGGACAACGTTGTGAATCTGTAAATAATCTTGAGCAGAAAACGTAAAATTCACAAAAACTTTGACTTTCTGTTTGGAAGGTTTTCGTAAAGTTGAGACAAACCAAACCACTTTTACAATTTTCAAAATCTCCTCTCCCCAACCTTTTATTTCTACAAAGCGTTCCGACCAAAGAACACAACATCGATTTCTTCCCATGCAACACCAAATAAAGTTCAGAAACATTCGCTTCTCCACGACAAACCGCATCCGTAAACAAAACTGCCATCTGGAAAAATATCTCACATTCTGCACAATACTGCTTTCGTTGTCTGCAACACGACGCGATCGCACTACGTTTAAGTTTACTCATCTTAAATAAGATTTATCGAAGTACGTTGAGGTTGATAAACTTGTTGCATATGATGAAAATGTCAATCAACTTGTCCGGGTTGATACTGTTGAAAATCGTTTTCAGATCGTTTACGTCTACGTTGACGTGTATTTTCAACCACGAGGCGGGTTTGCGGAAGACGTTTAGACTCTGAGTGATAACACCATTCGTTGTGGGGATCGTTATCTGCAATTTGCTTTCGGGCGAATTAAACGTTCCGTTAAATTCAAAGAATTTGAGAGAACCAGGTGGAGACGAGGTTTTCGAGTATGAAATATCGAGCATTCGTAAGGTATTTGGCATCAGGTGTCTAAAGAGAATTTCGTACACAGCATCCGAAGAATCAAAAGGAATATAGAAAAGAACCCTGGAAAGCTTTTTCGTATTCTGCAGAGCACCGGCAAGTGTTTCGACCATAGTTTCGTAATTTTCACCACCCTCGTGAAAATTCAGCGTCAATGTCTTCAACTCACTTTCTCGAAGAATCTTTTGAATTTGACTAACAGTATCTTTACTCAACATCAGATTAACAGACTTCAAATTGGCGACGTTCGTCGAACTAGTAAGAATGTTTTGATAAGCTGAAACATCTGGTTTATCAGACTCGTGCGCGATCAACGCAAACTCTTCCAATTTTCTCAAGTTCGAAATCCCTATCGCTAATTTCCGCCACACCGCTTCATCATTAAAAAAACTCACATTCGTTGCCATGATTCGGGAACGTTGCATTTCGAGTGTTAGGGATTCTAACGTCATGAATAGTGTTAGATATGTCGCAAGTTCAGGAAAACTCGTGTACAAGAATTGCGTCAACCGGTGACTTTTTAGATTTCGAAACCAAACGGAACTCCAACGACTTGTAAAGTAATTCTGAGGTGACGGCATCGCTAACGATGAGGTTTCGAGTGTAGGAAGAAGTATACTCAAATATTCGTAAATCTTTGGTAATTTTCTCATGGAATAGCGTGATTTTGCGGGACTCTGGAGGGTTGTTGTGGTTTGCCCTTGTTGATGGGAATAGTTCGAGGGTGTGGTATAGACGTGGTCCCAGGAGTAAACGGAAGGATCTAGAAGTAGGCGAGTTTGATTATTTCGTATTTCTTCAAAAACTCGCAGATTCTGAGGGTGGCTTCTGTGGGGAGTTGCATGACCAACTTGTGCCATTCCTTTCTTTTTGTCTGGGTTGTAAATTTGTCTATTTTTTCAAATACAAACATGATTGCATCATAGCCTGAGAGCATATTCATAGATTTTCTATCGCAACAACGTTCAAATCAAAGAGATGATGTCATTCTCTTCGCCAAAAGCTTCGTCCAACCAAGTCAAAAGCCCGTCGCTGAAATTCGACTGATGGAAAGATTGAATATGTACGCGTTGCTTAACTCGAGTCAAGCTTTCGTCCAAGTAAAGAAATGATCTTCCAATACGAACAATCTTGTCCGTCGAATCCCATTTCTCTCTCGAATATCCGACCCGACCCATAACCAAATCATCCTCCGAATCATAAGCGAACGTAATGAGAAGTCTATCATCCTTCCCAATAACTTCAATCAAGCGGCAATCGTTTTCAAGAATCCGGTCGACAAATCTGAATTCCAACTCTGATACTTTCTTTCCAGTAAAAAAGTCGCCTTCTTTTCCTATCCATTTTGTGATTTCATCATCGTCCGAATAGTCAACATCCTCATCGATCGTTTGATCAGGTATGGCAACGTGAACTTTCACAGTAGACTTGTCTTCGGATATCTCGATGATCCGAGGTAATGGTAGTTCACGTTCTGGCATATCATTTACCCATCTGCGATTAAACAGTTTCATTGTATTGGCGGGGTTCGAAGTGGCAGCTAAAGCGTCACCCATCCAGCTGTGCGAGAACCGAGAATCTTCATTCCAACCAGCAAGCTCGAGCTTTCCATCTCGATGGGAGATAAAGTGAGCTACGTGCAAGATACCAAGTTGGATACACTCAATATAAAAATCGCGCAAAATTTGTCGAAACGGAAGCGAGTAATCAACCGTCACATTGATTCCCAGCAACTTCATGACACTGTAAATGAGATCATGGCTGACACTTGCATTGCGAACATTGTTGTAGATGTAGTTTTCTGCTCGTTCCATAACGTCCACTGCACTCAAATTTGCACTTCCGAAAGCAGCACCTTTTAAAGCACGGAACAATTTGGAATTGATGAGGGCCCAGGAGATGTGCCGAATCGCGTTCTCTTCGGCGAGAGTCAACCCCTTTTTTTTGCGTTCATCGACCAAAGTAGGAAAGATATAGTCGTGCCACCAAGTCTCGGCGTTCTTCGCAGCGTCGATGAAGGTACTCAGCTCAGCGATGAAAGACAATTCACCACCACCGTTTCCTTCTTCATCCGGAAGCGTGTACGTAAATACTTTAAATTCGAGCGGGTATACGATCTCTTGAAGCGTCCACGCACGTTTGAAGTAATAGATCGGCATATCTTTGTATCGAGCAGAATCCGCCGGTTCTTTCAACGCAACAGCTTTCTGAGCAAACTTTTTCGCGTCGGCCTTCGAAACGTCTCCTGATTCCTCAATTTTTTTCACCATAGGTCCAATCAGGTTCACCAACTGCCGGTGTTCTTCGAGCGATTTTCGGATCTCTTTCCCGTCTTCTGGATCAAGTAATAACAAGCACATGTTGCAATTATCGTAAATTTTATCCATAATGGACACCTGTGCGCACTTGTCGGAGACGTCATCTTGATCGATACAATAAACGTCGCACCAGACGGCATCGGCATGGTCACTGATGAGGGTCTTTAAGGCCGTAAGTTTGGAGGGGCTGGAAATTAACGTCGAGCACTTGTTGGAAAAGTTCCAATCGTCTGATTGACCAGAGATGTTCCCCCACACGTGGGAAATCGTTGCGTAGCTCGTTGGTGTTTCGATTCGAGATAAGAGAGTGATAGTATCACCAGAAGATAATTTAAAAGGTTGAGTTTTGTACATCAGGATAACTGTTACAGTAAAGAGGGTCGGATCTGTGTGGAGTGGGAAAAAAAGGAAAAATGTAAAAAAAGCAAGCCACTTTGTGAACAGTGTGACTTTCGGTAGTATTTGAGCCGGCGGCAAACAAGGACTTGCTGACAAGAATAGTGATGACACCGAAAGCAGCAGCAAAAACATTCAATTTGCTATGATTTAAGATGTCGCGGTGCCACAAGGCCGGTGATGAATGTTAACTGCAGTGAAAGTTGAGAGAATTTTTTGCATTCTAGACAGTTGCAAAGATATCGACAGCATTTGAATTAGCGGCGACCGAAGTTTAATTTTAGTTGATTTTTGAGGGGGCGACGTGACAAGCAGGGAGTTTTTGACGGGATAACAGGCAAGCATTTTAGAGCATCCCTAAACGAGACTAATTGAATGCGCAGATGGCCAGCGGACTCACCCAGCGCAAGCGTATCAACTACTCCGAGAACGACGACCACTTCGACGCCCGTGACTCCGCTACTAAGGAGTCGTCCGCCAGTGTGCCAACCACTACCAGCGCTGATGATTTCGACGACGCTGACGATGGGAAGGGTCTAGGCGCGAAGCAGAATAAGTTGACCATTCTAGAAGAAGTTTTATTGTTGGGCTTAAATGATTCGCAGGTCATTTCACAATTGTGTATTTTTATTTCCTTCTGGATAAATCTAACTTGTTTATTTTAGGGTTATTTGTCTTTCTGGAATGATAATATTTCTTATGTATTTTTCATTAATATTTCATCTTCAATGTTGGTTCACCTTCTCATTAGGTACTAAGGGGATGTATTGTAATGGAATTGTCACTTCGTGGTCGCATTAGTACCGTTAAAGAAGTTCGAAAGCGTCCATATGCAGACAGATTGATTGAAGTCGTTGATGAAAGAAACACCGGTGAAGTTCTGTTGGATGAAGCGTTAAAGTTAATGAAACTGGATCAGCAGTCTATTGGAAACTGGATAGATTTGATGAGCGGTAAAAGAAATAGGACAACAATTTCCCCCTTTTAAACTAACACCCATTGCAATTCTAGGTGAAACATGGAACTTATTGAAAATCGGCTACCAACTTAAACAAGTTAGAGAAAGAATTGCCAAAGGACTGGTGGATAAAGGTGTGCTGAGAACGGAAAAACGAAATTTTGTTTTGTTCGATATGGCTACCCATCCGGTCGCGGATCATACCATCAAAGAGCAGATCGTTCAGAGATGCGTGGATGCTCTTTTAGGCCGGGGTCCTCCTCCAGACAAACGCACAATAGCACTAGTGTGCGCCGCTTACGCTGCTAATGTTCTCGAAAACGCATTGAGCAAGATTCCTCATTCACAACGGGAAACTGCGTTTCAGAAGGTGGACGAAATCTTACAGGAGCACGCTGCGCTAACGGAGAAGGCAAAATCATTGGGTACGACTGAAGTCGTCGCTGGTGTATTTTCAGTTTTTACAAAAATGGACAGTATCTTGTAATTTCCTGTCTATTAAATCCTGTTATTTTAAAGTTATTTCGTGATATTTCGAACCAATAAAAAACAATAGATAACCTTATTTTCTTTACACAGATCTTTACAGATTATGATGCCTTCCATACCATAATTCCGAGATTTCCACCAAAAAACATGTACAAAAGATTTCGTTGTTCATGAGTAACTTCGAACCCAAATCCTTCTCCCACAACTGCATGCCAAGAGCTCCCACATCGCTTATCCATTAGTTCCTTAATGTTCTTGGCTGCGGCCTGTAATCTTGTTGATCAGATTTGTCATTCATGCGCAAAATGCTTGGTACTTCATAATTTCCTGGATGTTTTTCAACGGCTGTTACAACCATATCGACTGCTTCTACCCGTAATTCTTCCATCATATCGCAATACTAAAAACGAAGAGGGTCAATCGGATTGTCTAACGTGATAAGATCATCTTCCAAAGCAAAATCAATTACTTTAACCAGAGGATAATTAAAGTTTTTTCTTTGATCTTTATCGTCACCCTTTTCAGCATTACCCGAAGCCGCAGCTGGAGCAGCTTTATCAGCGGCCAAATTAACGTTGCTTCCCAAATCACCCATAATATGCTTTTTTCGTGTTTTCCAGAATGCCACACGTCAAAAACTCCTAAAAAGTTCAAAATTCTTCCATTCCGAAGTTTTCTTTTGCAAAAACTAAAAATCAACCCGGCTATTCCCTTCTAATTTTTCAAAATTCCTCTAAAAAATAATCTTCCCGCTTTAAGCGGGTTCGCTTCGTTCTCTTCCCCTATTTCGTCATTTTCCAGTCATCTGTAAGTCAAACCATATGTGACTCCCGTATCAGATCCTTTCTCTGAAATTTAATGCTCTTTTTGTGTTTTCTAATACATACAAATAGTGATCCGAATGGAAAGTTGAACTTTGCCGGAAAAGCTGTGCTGCATGCTGAAGGAGTGGATTTTGGTAGTGGGCAAAGTTATCAAATTAATATGGATCAGTTATTACTCGGAGAAGAATTGGGAAAAGGACAATACGGAACCGTTCGGAAAGTTTTTCATACTCCTACTAACGTCACCATGGGTAAGACAATTAGTCTACGATTTGTTTCAATTTTTTTAAACTTTCTGTCACAGCGATGAAGGAAATACGTCTAGAATTGGATCCTACGAAACTCAAGCAAATATTGATGGAATTGGATGTGTTACATTTGAGTCAAAGTCCGTATATTATTGAATTCTATGGTGCGTTTTTTATTGAGTCTTGCGTGTATTATTGGTATACTCCTTGTATTTGATATTATTTTTTTGGTTTACTAAAAATTCTTAAAAGTATGGAATATATGGACGCTGGCTCAGTTGATAAACTCTACACCGGCGGAGTTCCCGAGGATATTTTGGGAAAGATTGCGTATTCAATGGTTCTCGGATTGAAATTTCTGAAAGATGAACTTGTGATCATGCATCGGGATGTAAAACCAACGAATGTGCTCGTTAATTTGAAAGGAGAAGTAAAGTTGTGCGATTTTGGTGTTAGTGGGCAGCTGATAGCTTCGAAGGCGATCACCAATATTGGATGTCAGAGTTATATGGCGGTATGTTTTTTTTTATTGCATATGTTTAAATGAAGAATTATATTAAATTGTACGAAAAATAATATAGCCGGAACGAATTTCTGTTCAAGAAGCCGGAATGTATACAGTGCAATCGGATATCTGGAGTTTAGGACTATCTTTGATAGAAATCGGTATCGGATGTTATCCATATCCGAAAGCTGAGAGCATGTTTGCCCAGTTGAATGCGATTATATCTGGAAAACCCCAGGAGCTGCCAGCTGATAAATTCTCGCCAGCGTGTAGGGATTTTGTTGAGCGATGGTAGGTTGGAATTATTTTGAGGACTTTCTGATGAGTCAATTTTCTTTGAATAGTTTAAACAAAGATGCTTCCAAACGACCGACATATGGCGAATTAATTGTAAGTACGAAGGTGTACATCTAATTCTATATGGTAACCATTTTTTTAGGAGCATCCGTGGCTGAATCAATATGCCACGAAAGAAGTCGATGTTGCGGGTTGGGCGAGAAAGAAAAAGGAAATGCTTGCTCACAATTCTTGAAATACACATTCGCGTTGATATTTTCAACATACCCACCTGAGTTGTTACTTTCTTGATACTGTGATTTTATTCGTGTACTTCTTTACATATACATTTTTTTTCCTTTTCTTTATTTTTTTTTTTTT
>JADGJK010000365.1:0-18161 GCA_027600645.1 Nowakowskiella sp. JEL0407
ATACCAAACCAATGCTCAAATACGCCAAAATATAAACTACGCTGCTCTTTTCGATAGTATCCAACGCTCTCTCAATTTGAGTCATGCTGAGAATAAATCCAAAATAATGCCCGACGTATCCCCAATTAAACGTAATAAAGCAAAATGCCAAATCCTGCATAAACACGATAACGACGACAATCCATTCAAACAAATTCCAGTCTCCGTCTGATTCAGCCTATGAGAAAATTTCGTTTTAATTTTTTCTGTGTCCTCCAATCTGTTTGGAAAATACAACTCACCTGCATCATTGAATAAAGCATATCAAAGAAAGCAGATTTGTAGAGATAATAAGTTCTTCTCCATCCCTTTTTAGGGATTTTCATCCCAGTTGTACTTCTACTGGATACAATACTCGCAGGGCCTGACATAGTCTCAGTTTCGGAACGCGAGTTGTTTTATTGTTTTCTACCAACAATTTGGAATTTATGATTGGATACTGGATTGTCAGCAAAATTGTTTTTCTTGCGGAAATATGATTTGTTTGATATGTATTTAATTTAGCTAATGAAAAAAAGAAGTTACATTAATAAAGGAAAAAAAAATTTAGGAGACATGTAACGAAAATATTTTAGCGAAAAAGGAAAAAATAATAATGTCCAATTCATCATGTAATCAAAATAGACTTCAAATACTCATCTATACAAAAGAATAACGTAATGCTAGGCACAATCCAAACAACTCTCGCCCACATTCCGACAAAAAATTCACCGTCAATCCACATTAATTTAATCATCTGAAATAGGTGTGGACCGGAACTTTCGTCCAATGACAGTTCAACTTGTTCTTCCAGTGTTAATCCCTCGTCTTCTACAACGATGTCTGTTGCCTCTTCGTTTACTATTACGGATATATGTTGCTGTGAAAGGTCGTCGTCGCTTAAAAGTGGTTGATTACCGCTGTCCGCTACTTTATGTTTCCTCTCAGTTAAAACTTTTCCAGCAATCTGCCACTTTGTCTTTAAACTGTATTAGATATGGCACTTTTTTAAAAGTAAGTTGAAAAAAATACCTTAATCACGTCGACAAAGTTTGAAACAGCTCCAGCGCATGCGGCTGCAATCATGGAAGAAACTAAAACCGCCCAAACCGGCAGAGACTGATCAATTTCAAGCGGTTGAGAGGGATCGAAAAGAGTTTTTGAAAAAAGCATCTTCAGCTGATGACGTGATGAGAAACGATGGATTTAGTATGAAAAAGAAAAATTTTGTAATCAAACCTGTTCAAACACAATGAAAAAAACGATGCTGTGTGGTACGTAAACGGCAATTCCAAGGAAATATCCTCTGTAAAATCCAGCTAAAAAAAGTTACTCATCATGATACTCTGCCCAGAAATCAAAAATTTTTACCAATTCCTTCCGCATTATAAATTGAACGAATCATAGAAGCAGTTGAAACTGAGCTATTCGAAGTCTGTAGTCGCGCTTTAATAACTTCCATTGGAGTCCAGAATACCGCTGAAATCGTTTCGGACAGTGCGCCAGATATCAAGTGAACAATAGCATTCGTGACTGATAATCCGAATAAATGCGCAATAAACGGTTTGAGATAATCATATGATGTGATGTATGTTGTAAGTGCGGGAATTGAGAACGTTAAAGCGATGGTAATTCCAGAAAACAATGACCGCCAACCTGTAGAGAAACAGTGAGAAACACAATTTATTTTACTACAAAATTGAGAAAGAACCTTCATTTGTTATAATCAAATAAAGCGCGGCTAAAGGGTTGACATTGGCCAAAGTTCCGGATTGAATTCGAATTTTCACAGTCTCCAAAGGATGAGTAACCAAACGAGAAATAAACGCAGCAACGGCGCTACTGAACAATAGAAGAAAGAAATTCGAATCCATATTTTTTATTTTTGATAAGATATCAAAAATATTATCAAACCGCGCGCTGAACACAAACACTCAATTCAATGGATTTCCTCGTCGACGAAATTGTTTCCCATATTTTTTCTTATTTATCTCCACAATGCATCCTACAAATCGCGTGCGTTTCCAAACAATTCTACCGAATAACGTGCGAAAACAGACTCTGGCGCGCATTCCTTCTAAATTCATACCCGACAGAATGTCACATCCCATGCTTCTCTTCCACAGAAATAGTCCGTGACTATCGCGAAGAATTCCGGTTCCGAAACTGTAATTTAGTAATCGATAACGTAGGTGCAGATAATTGGCATTCAGGAATCGTTTGGGATAGTTTTTACGATGAGCGATCGCGGTGTATTTTATCGATTTCTTATGATTCTACGGTTAGGATTTGGAGAGAGAAGGAGGAGAAAGGGTTTGAGTGGGAAGCTACTGTTGAGTTACAGGGTGAAGCGGACTCGAGTTTTAATCCGGCTTCGTCGCCGATTGGTGCTACTTCGGCGTTGAGTTTGAATGAGAAAACGTTTTTGTGTTCTTGGGAGGGTCAAATTCAATTGCGAGTAAGTTTCATTAATGTTCTTCTATGGACGAGAGATTTACTTTTCCACGTTTTTCTGGTATTTTGTTAGGATCTGGAGACTACTAAAAAAATGTGCGTCTTTAATGGGCATCGTGGAAGCGTTTGCTCAATTAAGCCTCTAGATGCGTCTGGATTACTGTTTGTTTCGGGAGGAAGTGACAAAAAGGTGAAAGTTTGGGATGCACGAATATCAAATAAAACATGCTTTGAGTGGACAGAAGAGGGAACAGTTCTTTCTGTTTGCGTACCTGGAAAAGAAGAATCGAATAATATGGATTGTATTGTATCCGGTGGTCGATATAAGGCATTAAGTGTTATGGATTGGAGAAAAAATACTCTGCGGCATTCAATTTACACTGGTATATTATTAAATTATTAGATTTTCTTTATTACGAATTTTACATAATCTTGCTATAGGATCGACTACTCACACTATTTCATCGTCTCACTCAAACTACGTTTTCGCTGGAGGTGGCAGTCGGAATTCTTTCGGCGTGTTAAACAAATACGACATACAATCTGGCACGATGCTACGAAAATTACAAACGACCGGTGTTCACCAAGCATTTATCGCAGGTTCATCAGCAATAAACGCAGATTCAAAAATTTGCGGGCCTAGTGGAGGAATGACGGTGCTGGCAACTTGCGCATGGGACGGAAGCGCTGGTTTATTTTTCGAAAATGAAAATTGTACGCATACGGAATACCCTCTCCCATTATTCACCAAAAAGAGAGTGTCGAGTAAATACAGATTATTGGTGAAAGATAGGAAAGCGGCGTTTACGAGTATTCGTTGGTGTGGGCGAAGCAGAAAGTCTAATCAGCCGCGATTGCTGCTTTCGCACTTTCGAGGGATTTCGGTGGTGACATTTACGTATATCCCGAAATATAGTGATGAGCAACGGTTTGCCAATTATTTAACGGATGTATCGGTTGACGCTGGTAGATCTCGAAATCAAGATGTAGATGATGACTTGATAAGCGAGTTAGTAATACCAAGACCTTTCTCATTTGTCCAAGGTTGAAGTAGAAATAACCTTTCGACCTGGTAAATATAATATTTTTTCATTATTTCATTTTAAATATTATTATAATTCTCATTCTGAATCCATTTTCTTCATTTTAAAATACTTTTTCCTTTGTAAGTTACCAAAAAAATTTTAAAAATTAAAAACACACAAAAAATTGTTCAATTTGTCTCATTCATCAACTCATTGATAAACTTCATTCGACGATCTTTTTGTCTTAGCTCAACAGACTGAAAATCTGTGGTATCAAACGGCGCCTCTCCCAATACTGGTAATCCATTCCCAGGAAGTAATAAAATTTCCCCCAAATAATCCGCATACGCATCATACGTCAACAAATCGATCACAATACCAAACTGTTCTGCGCCGCTGAATCTCGTCCACCTGTCCTTTTCAAAATTCAGTCGATATTCGCCAGAATACGGGAAATCCATGTAAAATCGTCCGGCTACATCCTGACTCAAATCAACCGTTGTTGATTGTTTCGTGTCTACCCAAACTCCATCAACGTGCGTGGTCTGGTTTCTAAAATACAATGTACCGGTCACCTTGACCCAACTTCGACCATTCTTTCCAAAAACTTTCAATCTCCTTGTGATATGCTCGTTAACAATCTCGGCCTCATCTTCGCTATCACTGTCATCTGAGTTTACGGGAATTCTTTGTGGCAAACCTGACGGTGTGCGATTCGTGGGTAAACGCGGTCGAACGAGCTCCATCGACGTCACTTTTAGATACTCATCCACTTGCGCTATAAAATGCTTCGGCGCATCCACATACTCGTCGTCCGAATCTTCCGAATCATCATCGCTACCAAACATTGCGTCATTCATTGTCATCGGGGCAGCTGCTTTATTCACATCTTCACTCACATCCGTCAGTTTAGAGGTTTTGTCCATTTCAGATCCCTCCACCATGTCGTTCGCTTTTTCTTCAGTGCTTTTCAAATCACTTTCTACAACCTCAGAGTCGGCAACAATCGCACCAGCGTTTCGCGGTTCCTGTTCCTCATTCGGAGCGTCTCCCGATTCTTGACTGATTCCTACCTCCGGCTTTGCTGTAAAATACTGTCGTCGTGGAGCCAAACGTATCATATCTCCAATCTTTATAATTTCAGTTCCAAATCGAACTCTTCGCAACGGTATGTGCGTGACCTCACTCGAAGCTTTCGCAGCCGTACCAACCAACACAGTTAAATCATCTTCTTTCACTTGCTCCGACGGTGTCTCTTCTTCCTTCGGCAAACCCAATTTCTCGTTTACCGCGTCACTCATCGTAACATCGCCGCCATCAACTTTAACCCTCTTACTTATCATTTCAACAACCGCCTCTGACTCTAAATCTTTACGTTTCTGCGACGGAGAAAGCGAATTCGAAAACATCGACAATTTCAACTTCCGCAACTCACTTAACTTTTGATCAACCGCTATCCGTTCAACCTTCTGTTCCTCCTCATAAATATCACTCTCAAACGTAGCCCATCCTGATAACACATCAATCGCCTGCACAATCGCCCGGTTAAACAATAAATCACTCACAATCAAATCGGGCGCAATATTCAGTACAAACGGCATCAACTCGCCATGCTGACATATAAAATGCGATACCGCCGATTGCAACTTTGGTTCATTTGCGTTTTCATCGTCGATGGCTGGTTCCTCTATTTTCTCGGTTTGGTCTATACTCGCCGATGTCATATGTGTGTCGCCTGATAAGGATTCAAGAATATTCGCTATCGTTTCGCCGTCTGGTATCGTCAATGAATTTTGTGGTAACGCGCGAACAAGATACGAATATTGTTGAGGAAGTATCGCTGGTGGTCGAGATGAGGTAGGTGATTCTACCGAAGGAACAGAATACTCTTTGTTTCGAAAAATGTTATTAAAAATCTCAAACCACTCTGGCGGTCGCTTTTGCGGTGGGATCTTTGGGAATTGTGACGGGGAAATCCATCTATGGAGTATTTGTACAGGCCAAACAATCGGATTCTCACTGGAACTCTGCGAAATTATCCCGTCTGTCGTACGAGGATGTGGAATTTGCGCCCAAACAATCTCTCCCTCTCTGAACCCGTAATCAAGGCTCAATGCCTCAGTATTTTCGCAAGTGTCCAAACTGGTAGATTCCACCGACCCGACACGATCCATCCACGAATTCAACAAATACAACCGAATCTTTTCATTTTTTTCCGACAACGGGTAGTTTTCCCAATCCAATAATGGCAACTCAAACTTGTAAGTATGCGAATGTTGATATATCACGGGAACTGGACGAACCAGAGAAACGGAATTATTATCCGATAAATCTTCAGACGACATCGACCCATCGAAACTCTCATCTTCTTCCTCATCATCATCGGTATCTAACGGTTGATTGATATTTACGCCAGACGACATTCCAGCAGTTCTCAACACGGTAAACGGAAATTCACCATCAAAAGACGAACCCTCTGAATCTTCGTCAGAATTCTGAACAAAGCCTTCCAAGTTTTTCCCATTTGCACCGGATAGATCATTACTCACTGCATCATTGAAATTGTCCAAATTCGAATTTGAGAAAATATTTAAATCGTGAGAATCGAAGAATGATTCAGAGATTTGTTTTGGAGATGGAGAGGTGAGGAAGGACGAGGAGGAGGACGGAGCAAAAGACGATAATGCGGGGTCGGTTTGGAGCAGCGGGGATTCGTCGAAGCTTGGGAACGAAAAGTCGGCGATGGGGGTCCTGTGGAGGGCCGCGGGATCGATCCCGTCAGCGGGCGTTGTTTTTGTTGCGTCTTTTTCTGTCATCCACTTTTTGTTTTTGGGTGGCTTGTTTTACACTGCCACTTATCCTTTCCATGCGAGATTTGTTGTTATGTATTCCCGGGAAGTTTCAAATACAAAAGATTTGGATTATCTGTTGTATACTTCAAATTTCAACTACGACGGAGATCATGCGGGTGATTGGTGATTTTCGTAATTAAATACGGCTCTCTCTAAATCATGCGATAATACTCGACAATGATATCATTGCACAATAAAAGCAATTAAAATAAAAAAAAATAAAAAAAAAGAATCGATAATGAAGAGCGTGAAGAAGGAAAAGGCTATTGACAAGCATAGAAGTTGACATGAGCACCAGCACACTCCCCTACGCCGTAGAAGCAGAACTGTCTCTCTCGCAACAAGAACTAGAGGTTATTTTATAACATTATATTACGTTATAATGCTTACTTTCCCCAGACTCTGAAGGAACAGTACGTGAAAGAACAACCAAACGCTAAACCCCAAACAAAATTCAACTACGCTTGGGCTTTGGTAAGAAGCAGGGTTAAGGCTCAGCAAGAAGAAGGTGTCGGTCTACTTCAAGGTATGTGGTGGATTGTTGGAGGCAAAGTTGTGCAGAATTTTTCATTGTTCACGTCATTTTTGGTAGAGATATACAGAGAGAATCCTAATCGCAGAAGAGAATGTTTGTATTATCTTGCTCTTGGAACATACAAGCTGGGTCGTTACAGAGTAATCACTTTGAATTAAGCCCTGGACGCAAATGGATCTAGTTACTAAATTCACTTTCTGTTATCTGATTTACTATAAAGGATGCGAGAAATTATAATGAGACGCTACTGAATATGGAGCCTCAGAATCAACAAGGATTATCCCTTCGTGCATTAATTGACGAAAAAGTTCGAAGTGGTAATACTGATCTGCCACAAAAACATTGAAACAACTATTAACCTATTTTCATCATGACTAATGTAGAGGGTCTTATTGGAATGGCCATTGTTGGGGCAGCCGCGGCTGTTGTTCTTGGGTTCTTTTTTGTTAAATCACGAAATTAAACAGTGAAGAAATTTGAATAAAACCTTATTTTTTTTTAAATTTCTGTCTTTGATATTTTAGAATTCACTATGCCAAAATGCAATCGCACTGACAAGGCTGCAAATAAGAAATAGGGCTTGACAATTCCACAGCCCCAAACTGCAACTTTTGTTTTTTTTCCAACTTTCTTTTCTTTTCCTTTCCAATCTTTGTTTCTTTTTATTCAACTCATTTCCTGTAATTTCACTCACCTCTGTACATAGAATTTTTTGGTCTGCATAATCAAATGAGCAGTGAGTGTGCTGATTTATGGGTTTTCGAAAATTCTGAAAACGTACTCTACGCCGTTCACGGATGTATAGACAACGGTTCTGGTTCATGGTGCTACAACACACTCTTTGAAAAAATACTCTGTCCATCGTCCTACAACGCCGGCGTCCCCGGTTGCACGGACGGACCATTCCGCTTCGATAATCTCAACGTAAACGGGTGTATCTCGGTGCTGAATTTGCAGCTGGACTCACAAGAACAACTAGACATCAACGCCGCGAAACAAATACTCGATAGAACTTCCCCCAATTTCCCAAAATGTTCCAGCGGAAATCAATTAACGCTTTGCCCTGCCCCTATCGAACGCGCGCAACTGTTACCCGGCCCGACGTTGACGAATTCAACCAGTACGCATGCGGCGACAATTAACAACAGTAGTTCAACTGCAACGTTTTCAGCAAATGCCAATAACATTGAAGTTATAAACATAGTCAGTACATATACCTCCACTTCATCACCTCAACCGATCAAAGTGCAACAGTTTGGACAAACGTCAGGCTCTGGATCGCCGGGATTAACGGTTCCTACAATTGTTGCGATTAGTATTGTTTCGGCGTTTGCGTTTTCGATTCTGGTGTTTTTGTTTTACATGTTTCGAAGACAACGGATGGTACATAAAAAACGTGCGCGTCGGTTTGAAGATGTTGGTGACGATGAAGAGATGTTTGAAAAGTGGAAAAAGTCATTGACTTTCACCGAACAAGTATGAATTTTTCTTTTAGTTCACGAATTTATATTTGGGGGGTATTAACACGCAGGTTGCTCTATTTTTTTATTAGGAGCGATCGACGTTTTTGCCAAATCCACAAGGATCTGGATGGCCTTCTTCTCCCCCGGAACTCCCCTCCGAGACAGTTGATCCGAATATATTCCAAGGGAAACGTTATGTGGTAAATTATGATTTTATTTGAAAATTCTTTTCATATCTTGATAACATCTATGAACTTTTAAGGCTCTTCATGCGTATACTAAAGAACATGACGACGAAATGGACGTAGAAGAAGGCGAAATGCTGCAAGTTGACAAGTATTACCCTGACGGTAAATATTAGCAGTATCACACTAAAAAATCGCAAATTTCTAAACATTGATCAATGACAGGGTGGTGTAATGGACAAAATCTTTCAACGGGGCAAAGGGGAATGTTCCCATTTGCGTTGGTAGTCAATGGAGAAGATTCCGATACGAATTAGCATATACGTTGAATATTTTGAACAATAAAACAGAGCATGCGATTCACATAAACCAGAATTTTTTTTTGTTATTTGATCATTTTGGTTCTTTTTTTTAATTTTAATAAATAAGAACCAATAAAATTTAATGATAACCCTAAAGAAAGCAATACTAAATAAGAAATGCGCGAAGATGAACGCACAGCAAAATGGTAAACGAAGACAAAGCGATTAGATCAGATTAGGAATCATGTAACACGGATGGCAGAGCATGGGGCCAGAAACAGAATTAGACAAAGACGCTCTCCAGGCCCGCAGACTCTCCACCCGCTCGCTCTCCCGCAGCAACCAGCGCATTTCGTCCACTGAATCCACGCCCCTGCTTTCCACCGGCAGAAACACCCCCAGACAAATTACTTCAGAAGGAATCACTGTCGTCGTATACCCCATCGTCCCCACCAGCAAGTCTGGCCCTTGTTACTTCGCTTTAGACCCACCAATATCATTACAAGAAGATACCCGAACACCATACATCAGTCCGACACATTACTCTGCACCAGGTTCAATCCGAAGCGGCCGAAAACCAGAGGGGCTAAGATTCGTCCCGACGCCAATGTACCGATCACGAATAATGGAACTAAATCGATTATTAGCGAGTTCATACGAATCTCGAAAATCAACTTATAATGCCGTTGCGGGGACAATGTTAATCGTGGCCTTTTTGTTGGCGTTGTTTTCGATGTTGGTGGCGACGAGAGGCTATTATTGGGTTACGATTATTGTGTTTGTTGTTATTGGTGTTTCGGTTAGTTCGTTTAAACCATTGTTGGAGAGTGTTTTTTTCACAAAGCCCTTGGCTTCTGTTCAAGTAGAGTGTTTGTTGTTTATGAATTATCAAGGAGTTTTTTGATCATTATTTTTTCTCTTTTGTAGAATCAAGCTCGACAATTAATGCATGAGTGGAATAGTCGATCACCTCCACATCTACGGTTTCGAATTGTTGGTGGGGGTTTAATTCTTGAAGATCTTAATAGAATTATTGGTCTTGATCCGGTTTGTTTATTGTTGTTTTTTTTTTGTAATGGGTGATTTATAAGTTAATCTGATCTCGTTTCTGATTTTTTAGGAACTTCATGTGATTTTTTTGGATGAACCGGTTAGACCCTTGGTACTGCGATCACATAGTAGATCAACTACCCCAGCGGGGAGTTACGGTTCAACATATGTTGGACAAGAAGAGGAATTAGGCGAAGAACATGAAGATGGTACGGTCTTTGTCGTCCCTGATGAAACTCGAGATGGTAAAAGAAATTCAAACTGATCATATGATTTCTAATCAAATGAATTATGATTAATTGATATAGGACTGATGATGACTGTAAAAATTGTATCTAAGCCAAGTCGAGAAAAGATCAATTTCGACGATGAACGAATATACGGTCAATTTGGTCGAAGTTCGAACAATAGTCCTGAAAACCCTGATTAGCAACACATATATTTTTTTTTAATATTATTTCCTTACACATTTAATTTTTTTTTTTTTTAATCCATTAATTCCAATCTTTTATATTTTCTTTTATATCTTTGAATCAGTGGGGGGGGGGGTTATTATTTATCATTTTCTTATTTGGACATTTAAATTCATATCATTATATTTTGTCGCTCTGAATTTTTTTTATCACAAGTTTTGTTTTTTATCTTTTTCCTAGATTGATTCTCCTGATCCTCCTCAAGTTTACATTTACTGGTGTTTCTTAGGGTTTTGAAATTGTATAAAAGCCTGATATGTTTGTAAATTAGGGGGAATATCGTTCCATTGTTTGTTGTTGCAAAGCTCAGTCTCTGAAACCTCTTCCCTCATCTTATTAGCTTTCCAGAGTGAGGGAGCATCGGTTTTTTTAAGCAACGAGAAGGAAACTCTTCATCTTTTACATAAACACAGTTTTGCTCGAATTACATGAAACGTTTTTGATACGTTTTGTTTCTATTTGTCCACACCAAATTTCATAAATTGTGTTTTTCTTCCCTAATCGTTCAAACAATCCCAGTTTATCGCTTGCTTGCGATTCTTTTCAAGATATGTGTTTGTTTTCGAGAAATGTTTACATCCGAAGAACCCATTATTTGCAGAAAACGGACTGGGGTGCGCAGCATTCAACACCAAATGTTTGATCTAATTAAAAATTTTGATTCAGACATTCATTAAACCAATACAAAAACAGCTAAATCAATACCTTGTTAATCTTCAAACCCTTCTTTTGCGCATCTTTTCCCCATAAAAGAAAGACAACGTGATCCAGTGATTGATTAACGTAGTTGATGATTGCGTCAGTGAATTGAGCCCACCCAATATTCTGATGCGAATTGGCTTCAGATTTTCGAACCGTCAACGATGCATTCAACATCAACACACCTAAATATTTGGAATTTTTTTATATATAAGCGACTCCGAATACTCTTCAAAATAAACACCAAATATATCAAACCTTGCTCACACCAATTCTGCAAATATCCGTGCTTGGGAACTGTAAATTTTCCAAGGTCGGATTGCAACTCTTTGTAAATGTTTCGAAGGGATGGGGGTATCCTTACTCCTTCTCTGACCGAAAAACAAAGTCCTTACATTATGAAAGGTTCATTAATACTTGATAATCAGAAAGAAATAACTTCGTTTACTTACCGTGTGCTTGACCAGGGCCGTGATATGGATCTGTTAAAAAAAGAAAAACTTCAATAAAGCGAATCTTTGAACAACGACGGATTACAACACAAACCTTGTCCAATGATAACGACCTTAATAGACTGAATAGGACATTTCATAAACGAAAATAAATCGCTGCTAGGCGGGTAAATAATCTTCTTTTCGTTCTCTTCCTTTGCCAAAAACATCTTAATTCCCTTGTAATAAGGTTTCAAGATTTCTTTGTAGAACGCTAATAACCAGTCGTCTGGCATGTACATTTTTTCGATAGAGTAGTATCCAGGGTCGAGAGACTCGCGGTATGTTGCGACAAGTTCGGCACTCGAGTCCGCATTCGAATTTTCCTGTTCCAAGAATACTTAACATACTTTATGTAAACTGCATATAAAAAAGGAAACCTTGGATTCCTCAGGTTGCTTCTCAGTCGGCGTTTCGGCGCTCTTGGGGACATCGGTAGTAGAATTCTCCACAGAAACCGAAGTTGACGTTTCGACTGTTTTCTCACCGGTAGAATCATCGGTTTTCAATCGTTTAGACTCATTATCGATCTTTTCTTTGTTTTCATCACCAGCGACATCTTCGTCGTCTTCCAATGGGCGAGTTTTTGGAAGCGACACAACTTCGTTTTCGGTGGGCATGTTTTCGTCAAAATTGACGAATTGGGCAAATTACGAGTTTCCTTTTTAAGGATGCATATTATGTGGTTTTGGCGTAGCGGTCTAATGTCATTTTAGCCGATTTAGTACGAAATGTTTCATATTGTCAGTATGGCATGATTCATTCTGCTAAATGGAATCAATGACCATAACCTCGCCAACCTGAATAGATCTTTAATGAAGCTTGATTTAAAACTCGTTTAGTATATTGCAAAAATCCATGGCAAAAAACTTAGTTCTACAGCAAGTCCAAAACAGCAAATATTCTCTCAATCGCAATATTCAAGTGCTTTGGTTCCAATCCAAACAAGATTCGAAACCAGCCTCGTTCAGTATGGAAGAACGCAGCTCCTCTCGCAGCATACACACCATTAGCACAAAACAAGTTAAACAACGCTTCCTCCGCATCTTCAGTCGGGATAACTTTTCGCTTGATCCCGTCAACTTTCACCATGTCACCGTCTTTCGTTCCGTTCTTTATAAGCGTCAAGGCTTTGTCAATGTACGAGCCAAAGTCCGCCCACAGGAAGAAACCACCTGAAGCTTTTAAAAAAGAAATTTTGCGGGTTGAGATTGCGTTGGTTAGAAGTTGGTGATTTGAAAAGAGCGCATCTGCATTGTCCTTTATAAAACGATCCATCCATTCCGTGTCTTTAAGCATTGCAGCGAGTCCTGCGTCCAAAATGTTGCAAACTGTTGTTACGTGTGCATAAGTCAAACAAGCTCGAATGATATCTTCGTTTCGACTGACAATAATCCCGCAACGAGCTCCGCTCATGCTGTATTTAGATGAATCGTTCGTTTAAAAAATTAGGTTTCTTTGCAATTGAGAGCTATTTTACCTGAAATCTTTGCTGAATGACCAAACCATGTGAGTTCTTTGTGGATCAGGTAAATCTAACGAGTAACTCGATACCCATTTTTCAGATTCCGTTAACGTCTTATTCCACACTGACAAACCGTAAATTTCGTCCGAAATAACGTGCAGTTTATGCTCTTTTGCAAAATTAAGAAGTTCCAAAAGTCTATCTTTCGCGATTATCCCTCCAGTGGGATTATACGGGTTGCATAATAACATCACTTTAACATTACATCCGGATTCTGTTGCAGAAGCGTATGATTTCTCGAAATCAGCGACAGATGGAATCAGATTCGGATCATTTGTGAAGACCGGAACGATCTTTGCTTGGCTCTAGCAAATTTTTCATTAGAAATAAATTTAGAGTGATGTAGAGAGTATAATCATACCGCGTTCTTGATATCAAAGTCAAAACCTCCGTAATAAGGGACTGCTAATAAAACTCCATCACCGGCATCACATAAGCACTGAATCAGTACCGATATCGCATTTGAACATCCATTAGTAAGCTAAAATAAATTGAAAGTGTCATTAAATCGAAAACCCCCGGCGAATCATAAGATACGAACCATAAGTTGTTCGATGGCCAATTTCGGCGACAAATTCCAGTGTCGATTCAACAATGATGTAATCCCAGTTCGCAAGTCAAATGAGCCTTGAAAGTCGCCGTACAATAAGCAGTCTTTGGAAACCTTTCCAAGTGTTCAGTGAAAGTTTAGGAATGAAGAATTAATTTTCACAACCACACCTCTAAACATTCATTCAACTTTTTCGACATTCTCGTTCCCATTACTTTATTCTCTGCCGTTCCGAGATTGAGAATGCCATCTGGATTTGAATTCTGAAAAGTAATTCAGTTGTCAGTTGAAATTAATGTTGTGCTTTCGGACAATACCTCATTAAAGGGATCCTGAATCCAGAGTTTTAAGCCGGCGAGAAGTAAATTCTGAGGCTGGGACAGGTTTGCTTGAGCAGCGGAAGATAATTCAAACATTGGTGTCATGTTCTTTTTTAGCCTGAACCTGTCAGCTTTTTCGATTTCAAATAACCCGTCCACGCCACGAATCGCAGCCTTCTGATATTGTCCCACTCTCCATGACTTTTGAGTGATTGGATTCTTATTTTTTAGTTTTGAGATGTGAAGCCTCTCTCCCTCTCTCCATGATTGCCACATAATATGCGGCTGACATTTTCATGAATTTCGTTTGATCTCACAACAACCTACTAATAATAATCTAGCAGATCCCACTATGGCTGTTCCCAAAAGGAACACAATCACGACAAACAGATAATTTAATGTTACTGTTAAAAACGGCGCTTTTCATTTGGTATTTTGGGCTATATTATCAACTTCCAGAGAATTTTCAATAATTTTGCTCTTCGATTTAACTTCCAAAATAGGAATAAAAGTTTAGATTCTGTTAGAAATATAGAGGATCGATAACTGATTGTAATGATTGGAATTGTTTTGTTTTGTTTACCATATAGATTGGTTTACTTTGAAAATAATCACTAATAAAGATTGATCAAATATAACAACAACTTATCGTTCATCCTCCAAGAGCCAACCGATGTCCAAGCGTCACATCTTTTGATTCGCTTGATTTTTGTATCGAAATTCCAAAACGGTTTCAGAAGAACGTCTTTGAATTCCAGACCGATCTAAAACAGGTATGTACGATTCGATACTAATTTTTTATGCGTGGTGCTTCTTGTATGTGCGAATCTAACTAAGATTTAAAGCTTGGTGAATTTGGTGTTGACATTACTCTCACGCTGGTTATCGGTTTTGGGACATTTGGTGGTGATGTTGTCGTTGAGAACGATGTCTGTAAAGCTTTCTCTGATGTGGGCTACTTTGAGTACCTGTAATTGTTGAAATAAGAGTTTCTGATCTTAATCTCGAATACTAAGAATTTCAGGACTCACAGCCCTGTAGTGATCTTTTGACTGTACAATTTTCAATTCGCTGGTTACTGAAATCACTTTCGAATCGTCCATGTTTATCACGGTTTCTTCCGGCACCAAGTTATCTGCATTTTTTCGTTTCCGTCGTTGTTTGCTTCGAGAAAGTTTCTGAACTCTGAACGATAAAGTTTTGGTTATCTGCACTAATCCTCTCTGAATCTTTTGAATCATTGATAACGCTGATCATTTTTTTCCTCCAAAACGGGTCCTTTCTCTGTTACTGAGACTGAATTGGATGTATTGTTATTTCTGTTTCGTATTCAAGTTTTTCAATACCTAACGGATTCTTCTTCTCATTGTGAAAGAATATTTTTATCATGCAAACTATAATATAACAACTCTATCGTACCATTTTGTGAGGTTTTTTGAAAGTTTTGATCTTCTGATTCTATTCCTTTTAATTCGGAATTTGCAAATTACCACAACTGTAAGTAAAGTTGATTGATAGAACCTCGTTTTGGGAGTAATAAACTTCAGGCATTCCAGTCGACAAATTAAATATATCACTAATATATTTATTATATTTACCAAAATCTAAACGAAAACAAATTTTGCTGTAAAAGGATAAACGTCTCAAGAACAACCGGCACACCAAACAACCCCACAAATCCCAACCAATCCCTTTTAAATCTAATCCGCTTTGCCTACCAAACCGTCGCTAAAACAAACAACACCGACTAATTGAAAATCGATGCTGCAATTTATCGCAATTACAATTAACGTTGGCGAGGACCAGTACCGATAAAGCGATTGCGGCTGGGTTTAATCTTGGGATAATTATGAGTTCATTGGTGAAATTTTCCCCAATTGGTTTCTTTTCGGGAATTTACTGTAATTCAGAAGTTGAATTTCAATTTAATGGTATTATTCTTGACATGCTAATAGAACCAGAAATCAACTTTGGAGATTTAAACAGCCTCCAACAACTCCGACGTTTTATCTATCCCATTGAAGACTTGACTTCAAAAATGAAGAAACTATTCAAACCCCCGGACTCCAATTCCACCGATAATTCTCTGGACATTCCATTCAACTTCCTTCGCAACAATCCGAAACAATATCCAATTCCTTCCAGTTGTCCCCACTTCCAATGCGCCAATTCACTTACTTTAGGCCCCCTAAAACGATTTCCGGACTCGACGATAATTCAACAACCATTAACCGTGAAGAATTTATCAATCCTCGGTCTAAAACCCGACGTTTCGAAATCCAATCAATGTTACGAAGTATTACGCTCAAGATTACCCGACTCTGTACTCTGCATAACATCTAAATACGGGTACATTGCACTGGGTACAGATTCCGGACACATTTTAGGTCTTGATGCGGAAACATTCAAACCTATATTTTCGTTCGTTCAGCGAACCATGACGAACTCAGTACAAATACATCGTATGGCGTGTACAGAGGACGATGCAGACGAAGATGAGTTTGTGTACTCTTTGGTCGTTGCTGATAATGATGGACGGGTATGGGTTTTCCGGTTACCCACCCATGAAGAGTTTGAAAGTGGAGAAAGTGTGACGGTGTTGTTGGGGAAAATTGATATTCCATGTGCAGTAAATTGTGCCAAAGTTTCGCCGGATGGAAGGATTATTGCTGCTTGTTGTGATGAACAGGGGTTGTATTTTGTGAACGTTCCGAAGGAAATGTATGGGAAGATTGATATGAAGAGGAAGGTGAACACGAAGAACTCTGGTGTTCAACATCTTGATGGTAACCCCGTTCAATTTGAAGCGCCTCAGATTGTTGCTTTGGGTAAAAATTGGAGCGTTTGGGGGAATTTATTGGGAACAGAATACTAACTGATATCTTTTAAAGAGTTTTTACTTCCATCAAATGTCAATACTCCGGCGTTTACACCTCGGCATAATTTTCACATGCCATCGTTAATCTCGATGCAGTATTTATCATGGTCATGCGATTCGCGATATTTTGCGGTTTCTTCCGACTCGCATGATTTTATATTTATCGTTGAAGCAGGAACGATGAAGATCATTAAAAGATTGCGTATGGGTGGTATGTTTCACATATTGCAATTTTTTCAATTCTTATTGATTTCTTCCTTCCAGATAGTTCATTAGCCATCGAATTTCATCCCACGAGACGCGAAATCTTTGCCGTGACAAACTCTATTGGCTTCGTACACATCTTTGATATATCTGCGATTTTGGAGTTTGCAGAGAACCTTGATATTACAAATATGTCTGACGAAGAGATTTATTCACTTTCACCACCTGCATTCCGAGAGATTATTGCGATCAATGAATTAGAGAAAGAAGAAGAATGGATTGATATTGAGGATGATGATGATGAGTTTGTCGAAACGAATGAGTCGGAAACGATTGTGGAAGAAAATGTGAATAATCAAGACAGAAAAGGTTGTTTTTATTCTTGTGTTTTCTTTTAACTTATTTATTTATTATGAATTTGTTTTTTATGCGCTTTAGACTATATTGCGGATTCAAAAAGCTTGGATCCAATAAATGATGAAACAACAGCAGAACGGCTAATCAAAATCCATGGTATACAATGGTCATCTAATGGTCAACTATTATACGTCTGTAAGTTTTAAAGCTTGGTTTTTTGATATTTGTTCCAATTTTGTATCTGATTTTTTTAATTTCTTATGTGGATCCATGGATGACAAAAAAGCTCTACCGAAAGGAGTTTTAGTGTACCAAACGAAATATGTACCGACACTAATGGAATTATGTAAAAACACATTAATCGGAGAAAAGTCTGCAAAGGGAATTGATCATTTACCGGATGCGCAATTGGTTGCAGAGTTTATGGATGATTGGGATTTTGATTGGTTAAAACGTGCGAATATGTGGATTGAAGAGGCCGTTGAAGAAAAAGAGTAAGAGATTTGTTTTCCACATGGAGTTTTTGGAAGATTGTGGAATTTGGTTTTGATTAGTGTATTTTTATTATTATCGAATTTAAATATTAATATTCAGTGCATGATTGAGTTGGTTTTTGCATAGGAATCCTCAGTTTGTTGACAATGCTGTTCATCAGTTTCAGTTTATATTGGTGCAGTGCAGTGCTTATTAGGATTGTTTTCGAAATTTAACACTGATTAATTAACAAACTAGAAAAGAAAAGTGGAGTCACATGCTTGACAGAATCTTCGAAAAAAAAAA
>JADGJK010000366.1:0-18137 GCA_027600645.1 Nowakowskiella sp. JEL0407
TGTAATTGCCAGGATTCAAGGCAAATACGACGACGCCAAATCCCTGTATACCGAGAGTGTGGAAATCTACGAGAAAGTGTATGGGACACGGACGGGAACAACATGCGAGTGTTGCGGTCGTCTTATCAACAACCTAACAACCTTGGTATAATTGCAGATATGCAAGGAAAATATGACGAAGCCAAATCCTTGTATACCGAGAGTGTGGAAATCTACGAGAAAGTGTATGGGACACGGGAACATGCGAGTGTTGCGGGTACCATCAACAACCTTGGTATAATTGCAAGGATTCAAGGCAAATACGACGACGCCTATACCGAGAGTGTGGAAATAGTGTGGAAATCTACGAGAAAGTGTATGGGACACGGACGGGAACAACATGCGAGTGTTGCGGTCGTCTTATCAACAACCTAACAACCTTGGTATAATTGCAGATATGCAAGGAAAATATGACGAAGCCAAATCCTTGTATACCGAGAGTGTGGAAATCTACGAGAAAGTGTATGGGACACGGACAACATGCGAGTGTTGCGGTCGTCTTATCAACAACCTAACAACCTTGGTATAATTGCAGATATTCAAGGAAAATATGACGAAGCCAAATCCCTGAATACCGAGAGTGTGGAAATCTGACTACGAGAAAGTGTATGGGACACGGACGGGAACAACATGCGAGTGTTGCGGTCGTCTTATCAACAACCTGGATTGGTTGCACTTTCTCAAAACCAATATAACGAGGCCAAACAACTTGTTAGCGAGGGTTTAGGGATATATGAGAGAATATTCGGAAGCAGAAATCACCCAGTTTTTGCGCGAAATCTTCGCAATCTGGGAGGTATTGAGATGAAGCTTGGAAACGTTCAAGAAGCGAAGAAATGTTATCAAGAGAGTCTTGCCATATTCGAAATTGTTCTCGGTCGAGATCATAGTGAGCATGCTGCGTCTGCGGAAGCTTTGAGGAAGTGTGGGAAATAAAACAACTTTTTCTTAAAATTCTTTTTATAAATACTCACCTTTGAAACACACCTTGCAAACTTTTATAACTTTTTGCTTTTCTTGGATTTTCTCGTTTTCATGGTTTTTGCTGGGTTTCTAGTTGTTACAGTAGTTTTATTTCTTATCTTTTATTTATTTAATATGAAGATCAAATCTGAACACATAAACAATGAATGATTTATTTGAAAAACTCAAACTCCTTTTCGCTCTTCTTGACGTTCGATTTGTATCCTGAAAGAAAATAATATTAATACAAGTTTGTATTCGAATAAATAACCACTATGCCTTACCCTTTTCAATGTCCTTATTCAAGATTACGTATTGATTCTTACGAACAGCATGCATTCCAGCTTCTTGAAAAATCGCAGCGATTTCAGCACCACTCAGTTTATCCCGTCGTGAGACAACTGTTGAAAATATATCAGTAATCCGTCTCAAAAAAAAAAATACAAAACATTAACTACTTACAATCTTCTAAATCGACTTCTTCGGATAAATTCATCTTTGAGGTAATCGTGGTGAAAATCAATCGCTTCTGTCTACGATCCGGAGTAGGGAACTCAATCTTTCTATCGAGTCGACCAGGACGTAACAAAGCTGGGTCAAGAGTATCAGCACGCTTCGTAGCCATAATAACTTTCACATTCGAAGTTGGTCAAATCCGTCCATCTGATTCAACAATTCCAACAAGATTCGCTGTACTTCTCGATCTGCACAAGTGTATGCATCAAACCGTTTGGTCGTAATCGAATCAATTTCGTCAATGAAGATAATCGCCGGTGAGTTCTCTCCACAAGAATCTGAAGAATGTCCAACAAATCGACCGTCAATATATCTCTTCTGAATAGCAACTTGAAAAAAAATTGAGATGTTCACTTACTACATTCCACCGGCGCGAAGTTCTGGCGAAAGTTTCAACCTGATTAATAGCAATTCACGGTTTCGATCCATTTTATTCAACTTCACACCCTCATGAGAGCTCCTTCAATGCACAAGATGCATCAATACACACATCCCGGAGGTCATAAAGGAGTCTTCCAGGCCGACTTTTACATCGATAAACCAACATCCATGAAATGATCTACTGGTGCGAGACACTACGGAGTGAATGTGAAATTATTCAAAACCTCCAACGGTCAGTGCAAAGATTCACAATAAGCAAGATGAAATGCCTTCAACCGACAGTCATCCAGATCTTATCATGGTATCTTGTCATTCCAAAATGACAGAAGCGAACAGCAGGAACGTTCTCGTGTTGGTGGAATCGAAACAACCACAAGCGCATCCAATAGCATCAGTTCATCGTTGCCAAACGCTCAAGGGTTTCTCCAGAAACGGATGCATCCTTTAAACCAGTAACCGCAAGGTAAATCGAAACTGAAATCCTGGTCGAAAGTATTTGGATAGGTCGATACGTTGAATTTTTCTTCTAAAAAATCAAAAATCTAGTCAATTAAACAACAACGTTGTATGATTGAAAGAATCTCGCCTCCAGATTTAAACATTTCGTAAAAATAATTCGCTGGACGGTCTAAAAAATCCAAAAAAATTACGCCTAGCTCAATTTCCACTCGATGATCAAACTTACAAAGTCCAAAAGTCGTTACAGATTCCAAAGTGCGATAAATTTCCAGCACCAAAGATAATGCAAAATTGAGGTAAGTCGCAAACAATCGTTGGATTCCATATCAGTTTGATACATCTTTTCACTCCGACATGTCTGGTGCGAATGAAACCGTAATCCATCCGGAAAACTGCGGAGTTATATCAGACTCAGAGCAACTGAAAGAGATCAAAAAATATACGGGCATTGAAAAGGGCGATCGTCCATTTGCGTAGAAGGTATTGGCTATCGAAATAGAAAAACCAAATTCAGCGTTATCAATCTGGATTACTTTCTGCATTCAGCGACGGTCAAGATTCGTACAGGACAGTAAATCTGAGTCATTGTAAAGTCCACTACAGTGTAAAGAAATCATTAATGAGGTAATTTGTTTCTTTAAAAAATGGACGAAAAAACACGAACCCTTTCAAAAGAAATTGCGCAAGGTTTGGTATTTTCGGTGTTGTTGTTTTGTGTACTTGAAGATGGAAAGATTACTCTTTTTTTACTGCTGACGTTAAATGTGAGATGGCAGATTTTAGAATTCAGCTTGAGGAAAATGCTCGGACGATTCTGACGAATTCAGTTGTATCGTTTGTGCATTTCAGGCAGGGGTTCGATTATAATGCGAAAAATCCGAGAATTGTTTGGAGATCTTGTTGTAAAACTTTTCTTAAAGATTTGTTGCGAGGATTAGTGTCGGTGAAGTATTGGACAGAAACTTACGCAACCACCATTATGAAACCAGCAACCCCATGTACTATGAGACAAGATAGGTTTGTTTCAGTTAATTGCAGTAAAATTCAGATGGGTGCGATCAGAAAGTGAAATTCGTTAAAGAATTTTGTCTCAATAAGTAAAACTCTATGATTTTATTATTATAATATACTATCGCATTTTAAAGTAAATGTAGTCTAATCTTTCCCGTAAATTATATTTTCTTGATGGATATCGTAAACTGATATTCTACTTAATTTACTTTCAATCAACTCATTATTTTGCAGCATGGACGAGAACAATCACTATATCCTTATCCAGCAACTTCAAACTCTCCCATCAATCAGCAAATATCTCAGAATAACAATAAATGATTTGGAGTACCGAACATGAGCTGGGATGGATTAATAAGAAATGATCTTTGGAGTTTCCAGCCTGTGTAAGCAATCATAAACGATAAAATTTCCCAAATTACGAAAAAATCTTCTCAGTGTACAGTTGTAACGGAATATTAATTTTCACCGCTCAGCTTCAGCCCTTATTTTCGCCATTACCGGAATTTGCCCTGATCATGACTCGACTTCCCCGCTGATGATTTCTAATGATTACGAATCGAATACGCAATCCTCCCCAATATTCTACATTATTCTTATAAATTCCAGTGGCATAGCTACCACTGTAAAAAGCTCATGATTTTCCTTTTGTATTGGATTATGAAATATATATTGAATCTCTCTTAAAATCAAACAAAACTCTTGCACTCTCTCTCAACACTAACATCAACGGAACTTTCACGCTTAACTTCTGAAATCAACTTATCGCCATTCGAACATATTCCGTATCAACGGTATGGTATCGTGGCTTGGATTTCAGTCAGAAATTGTCACCAAAAAAAATCAAATGAACAACATCGCATTTCGTGAATTGAGTGTACTTTTATCGTACGAGGACGTTATTTTTATTGTCGGTGGTGATACTGTTTCCACTATCCAGCCCAGCTTTGGGACAGAGAGTACAATTTTAGTGTTCAACACGACTACGGGAAGATGGTCAGTTTTACTCACTCAAAGTTCAGGATTCAACACACCGAGCCCTGGTAGAGCACTTGCAGCTCAAATTATTGATAACTTTATGTGGATCTTTGGTGGGGACAATACTGTCGCTGGTGAAACTGCGATGTACTCTCTCGGTCCACTCTCTGACATGAAATATGGAAAAGCGTTGATTTGGAATAGATTTCCGGTTTCGGCGAACTTTAGTGTGTACAATTCACGCTCGGCAAGTGTGGTTTGGAATGATAAACTATATCTTTACGGTTTGTGAGGTTTCATGACAAATAAAATCTCCTTGTACTAAACAATCTTTTTTTTATGAGATAGGAGGACAATTCTTGAATAAAACTTCAACAGTAAACTTTCCACCAACAACAATCAAATCCTGGGTATATACACCCGCTACAAATCAATGGAAAGAAGGGATTCAATTACCGGTTTCTGATTTTACGGCATTCAATGCAATTATATCTCCTCGCGGGCAATTTTTCTCTTATGCGGGCTATCAGGGTGAAGTTGGATTTGTGAACTACGGGTTTACTGGCCAGGTTGGTGAGCCTTTCAAGAAATTTTCAACGTCTCCGCTTACTTTGGTCAGTCGAAACTGGCCTTGTATGGTTTATTGTAAGTAGTTTCATTTTTCAAATAAATTTAATTCAATCTGCGTTTATTTTTGCAGATAATGAAAGCTTTATGGTTTATTCGGGGCTATTTTCATGGGATAGGGCAGCAAGTCCCTCAGAGGATACTTTTGTAACCTATTGGTGGAATGGTGTCGATGGATCTCGTAAATCTATATTTTTGGCCAATTTGCTGTCAGTTTAACGGATCATTTTGCAGCATGGACCACGAAAACTACGAAAATCTCATCAAATAGTGCTAACCTCGCCATCCCAAATTGGTTTTCGGTTGCATGTGCGGCAATCAACAATACACTTTACGTTTCCGGCAGTCCCTTACAAGGAACAACTCGAAATACGTTGGAAAGTGTACAGCGATATATTTTCGCCCTCGATTTAAACACAATGGAATGGTTCGACCCGGTTGAGAGAGTATCGTCGAATGCATCTGCTGGAACTGTTAATCCCCCGCCGTATGTTGTAATTGCAATGGGAATCGTTATTTTGGTGTTGGCCATTCTGTGCGTGACTTTTGGAGTGTTGTTCTGGAGAGCCCGAGCAACACAAAAAGCTGGAACGAGTGATCAGATACATAAAGCAAAACGAAACAGTGATCAATTCGTAGTAAATTATCGTCCGGTTTCGTCGCTCAATCCGGATAATAGCTTGGTTGAAGTCGTTGCGGTTAATGGACTGAACACTTCACATGATTCAACTCTAGGATCAATGTCGTCGGGTTCGAACTCAACCAGCTATGTTGAGGATCATGTTACACATATTCACTATCAAAAATAACATTTTCATTTTTCATTCAATTTCTATTTTTTGTCATTCATGGTGAATTTTATAGATATTACAGAATAAATTTCTTATTGCGATGGAAAATTATTCAATTTACTATTAAATAATCCAGACCATCGACCTTTGTTCGCCCTTTGTTGAAATCCAATCGTTCTCGAGCCGGGGATGATTTGTCCATACTGCGCAACCAAAAATTTACTATTAAATGTACAAGTTATTAAAATATAACAATGATCAGATCTGGCACAAGTATCAGATCAAACTGGAGGGGCTGAGAACCGCTGGGCTGCGCTTTGAGAACTTTGAAATTACGTCATCCAATTTGCAACACATTAAAAAAAAAAACATCGCCATCCACGAAATGCAAAATTTAGGAATTCCTATCCCCAACAACACGAAGCATGGTAATCTCAAATTTCAATGCATTCATGAGCCTTTGTAACATATCTAAATTTACGTTCCAATTATACAGCTGTTTCTGTTACGTTACCTACTTGGGAAGCCAACATCGGATACGAAGAGGGCGATCAAAACGTACACCAAAACTACGCAGTGGATACCCTCGATTCGTAATCCACAAAAACGTCAAACAGGTAAAACCAATTCAATGAACCGAACTGAGACAACTTGCCCGGAAACTAACGCATCGATTACAGTTAAGTCAAATTTTCGAAAAACGATTCGCAAAAAGTACCGAAACATGTTTCATTTTCCCATGTCGTCGAGTAGCCCAAGAATGCCGAGATTTCATCAACAAGTACTTCACATTCGCAAACGGGAAACCCACTACTCGTATCGCGGAATACACAATCAACCCACCCTCTGAATGCTCAAACCCATCACTCTCAGTTGACCCATCACTCGCTTTAACATCACCCGTACCGCTTTTCATCGTTTTGTTCCCGACTGATGCGTTTAGCGTTGCCAAACAGTTTTGGCAGCATACGGGAGAAGGTATATCTTCGAGGTTCGCGGAGCATTGTTTGAAAACCATTGCGATAAATCAATCCGATCAGAATCTGAGTATGGATTCGATTGCAAGAAATAAAGATAATCAGTCGGAGTATGTGTTGAGGAAGAGTTATAATAAGCATTATTCGGATTCGAAATTGAGTGATCGGCGTAATTTTAAAGTTGATGAGGCGATGAAGGAGCTTGGGCTGGGTGTTGAGAACGAACGTGATGTGTTTGTTGAGGAGCGATTTGGTCGGAATATGGATGTGAAGGAGGCTGACAAGGCCAAGTTGAAGCTTAAAAAGCGGATTGCTGGGGTGGAAGGAGATGAAAATGCTGATAATGATCTGCATATTAAGGAGGTTGGAAAATTTGCATGACTTTATAATTGCTTTTTATGATTTAAATTGTTGTCCATGTAGGGAGCTGGACGTGGTGTTGCGAACCTCGACGAGAACGACGTTTATCTGTTTCCAACGGGGATGAGCGCGATCTACAACGCTTTCCGAGTGATCTCTAAACGAAGTCCCGGATTGAAATCGATACAGTTTGGGTAGAGTCGAAACTCTGCATCTTAACTATATTTTTTAATTATCATTTCATTAGATTTCCGTATCTAGATACGTTAAAGATTCAAGAAAAGTTTGGCCCTGGATGTTATTTCTACGGACACGGTGATGATGGAGATTTGGAGAAAATTGAAAAGTTCCTAGAGTCTACATCAGAAAAGGTTTCCGCGTTGTTTTGCGAATTCCCTAGTAATCCGTTATTGAAAGCACCGGATTTGAGAAAATTGAGAGTCCTCGCCAACAAGTTTAAGTTTATTATTGTTGTGGATGAAACAATTGGAAATTTTGTAAACGTTTCTGTGTTGGAACATGCTGATATTGTGGTTTCGAGTCTAACCAAAGTCTTTTCGGGAGATAGCAACGTAATGGGTGGAAGGTAAACAATAAACAAAACCCTTTTGTTCGAAATCCTAATTTAATTTTTCTTAGTGCGATATTGAATCCGTTGGCACCTTTCTACACTGAACTGAAGACTATTATGAACGAAATGTATAAGGATAATCTATGGTGTGAAGATGCAATATTTCTGGAACGCAATTCTCGGAATTACGAATACAGAATTGACAAGATCAACAAAAATGCGGAGTTTATCTGCGATCTTTTACGAAATTCTCCCAAAGGTAAGGTTTCTACCTAGAACCATTCTTTGCTTATATCTAAAACCTCCTCCTTTTTTGAAAAACAGTGGAAAATATCTACTACCCCAAATATGTAACCCCCGAAATCTACAAATCCCACATGCGAGTCCCACTTCCAAACACAAAATCTCCACCTCCCGGATTCGGCGGACTCTTCTCCATCTTATTTAAAAGCGAAGAAGAAGCAGCGAGATTTTTTGATTCGTTGGATATCGCCAAAGGTCCGTCATTGGGAACCAATTTCACACTGGCGTGTCCGTATACGATTCTGGCGCATTATACGGAATTGGAGTGGGCGGAAAGTTTTGGAGTGCCGAGACGGTTGATTAGGATTAGTGTTGGGATGGAGGATCGTGGGAAGTTGGTGGATGTTTTTCAGAATGCGTTGAATACTGTTTGAAAAGACTAATGTGAAAGAGAAAGTTTTTTAGTGATATTAGTGATGCGTTCAATACAGATTGCGAATATTTAATTAGATGGTACTCTCATTTGTGATTCGTAATCAAAGCGTTGGACGTGAGAATCCATGGGCACGTCAAAAAAAGCACGCGTTTTTTTATTTGAAAAAAAGTCACAACCAACAAGTTGGTGTTTGCAACAACAATTATGAAATTCACGGCCTCAATTTTACTTCTCTTCGCGACTTTACAAGTTATATCGTCGCGCTCCTCGTCCGGAAAAAATTCAAAACACTATGGCGGAGATCCACCTGCAACTGCGTACATCGTCGATCCTTACACCGGTATGCTTTCAAATAACTCTCTTTTCCGGGTAGAATCTTAATTATTATTTATTTTTAAATTATAGGAAACTGCATCACGATTGATAAACGTACAGAATACATGGATTTCAATATCGCTTATTTGGACCTCTGCCGGAAACCCAAAAAGCACGACGCTTTGCAGATGTTTGATTTTGTAAAGACAAAGAAGAAAGGATATTGGAGTATTCGTACGGGAAATAGAAATAAGATTAATTATTATGGAAAGATCAAGAACGGGGAATGTAAGTGCTTTCATGATACTAGATTTTGTGTCATAATCTCTTGCTTGTTCTTTGCAGATGATACTCCGAGCGGTTACGTGGGTGAATACTGTCTTTACATTGGTAAACCATTATATTTTTTGTAAAGGGTTTAAAACTAATTTTTCATCCTTCTACTGCAGAATCGGACGGCGACGTTGCATTCGGAGACAACCCAATCGGCGAAGGATTCTGCGGGGCAAGATCCCAAACGAACGCAAAAAAATTCAAAGAACTAAAAATTGCTCACTGGAGATTCGCGGAACCAAAGGAACCCCCACAAAATGAATACACCAAACATAAAGACACTCGTGCGATTGTTTCGAGGTATCAAGTTGATGATGAAGAACTCCCCGAATTTAAAGGAAAGTTGTTTTATATGGGGATGAAGAATCCTGGTCGAAAGGAAGATGTGAGGGTTTTTAAAGATGAAAAGTATCCGTGGATTCTGAAACCGGTTTACTGAAGAGTTTGACTTTTTGTTTTTTGAAGAATTTTTTTATTATTTTTGGTTTGAATCGAGTTTTTGTTGAAATGATTTTTTCATGGATTGAATTGTTTGTTTTTTTATAAAATTTATGAATACATCGTAAATTTGAGCTTGATATTTTATCCAAACCATCTAAATAGCTTTGCAGATTTGGATGAAAAGAACTGTATATCAACTTGTTCAATCATCCAATTACTACCGCATATATTTATAATTGGAGTAACAGTCGAAATCCCTTAACGCCGGAACCAATAAACCAGGAGGTAAACTCTTTGCTCTATACCGAATATGTTCAAATTGCTCAATATCATCTCGAATTCGATTTTCCAGCTCCAACCGACGTCTGACAATTTCCGGGACGGGAGTTTTAAGTGAAACTGGCTCTTGTTTTAAGAAAATTGCTGGTTTTTTATGGTTTATTGGCGGGTATTGTATTTTTTTCTTTGGTAGTTTTCGATAGTTTGGAATCGGTTCTAAGAATGTCGATAATTTGGGTGGATGGGGAAGAAAGGGGTTGTTTCGGTGTTTCGAGTGGGGGTTTTCAATCCAAAAATGGTTTTGGGAAGGAGGGATGAATGTTGAAGGGTATTTCGGGTATCTAAGATCCCATTGTGGTTTGAAATACTCCATGTATCGATTTGGAACACTGTATCTTTCTTCCTTCGCATCTAATCGTTCTAGTTGATCTTTCTCATAAGATAATTTTCGATGATCGACATTTCTAGGCTTTTGCAGGTATCGAATATGTTGGAATCGTGGAAAGTTTTCAATGGAACGGTCGTAAATCTTTGATTCCGAGTTCCTGCGTCGTGGATGTGATGAGTGTTTATTATTGTGAATAGGATGATACTCCAGTGACGGTGCAGAAGAGGATTTCGAAAGATCTTTGTGTTGCTTCCGCTTGTGAGTTGGACTGATGCTTCTGTCTGCGAGTTTCTCAAGGTACTTGGAATCTTTTTGGTTCGGATCTATTTTCCGTTGTTAGACTGTAAAAATTTACTTCAAGTTCCTCCTACCAGAACTTTTTTCTTTCATACTCTGAGAATAACAAAAAATATGAACAAAACTTCGCTTCAACGTTTTACTCAACCCAATCGCAATATCTAACCGAGTTTGCGAGTCCAAATTCAACTTATCTCCATCCGGATCAAGGTACATCAATTTTAAACCATCACCATCTTTCGCAGACATTACTCGCTCATTATAAACGAATTTCTTAACATGCTCGTAAAATTCTTCGTATGGAAGATGTTCATTTACAAGAAACACAAAAACTTTACCCTGATAGAAACATTTGATCCATGTATCAGGTGCTTTTAATTTATTGTCCAATTTCATTTTGGAAAGGGTTTTTTTTTTTGGTGGGTTATGAATGAAATAGTCTAACGGAAATATAAAAGTCTGTTTTGTTGATTTCCATTAATAAATCACCCAATCGAATCAAAGGCTGATACTGGACGATCAATCGAATGAATTTTAATGAAATCTTGCATCAAAAAGATGTGGGCGTTAAAAAATAACATTCCAATTTTGGAACATACCGTTTCACGAAGGGATCGAGGGTGCACAAACCGCCTCCTCAAAAAATAGTCATACTTCACCCAATCTGCTACGCATTGAATGCATTCGATCACTCTAGAATTTATTAGACTAATATTTCCGATTAAAATGCAGTAAAATCACGGTAGAACCGCAAACCTTGATGTAAGAATTCTGCGGTACAGGGACAGTGTAACCTCACAGCCTGACTTAAAAAGAACGGGCGTTTTTGTGTCTTTTGTATCCAACAAAGAAAAAAAGAAAATGAAATCCTCTATTGTTCTCATTGCTACTCTTGTCTCTTGCGCGTATGTCTTTTTTCATATAAACAATTTTTAAGTTACTAACGAATAACATTCTGCTCAGCTTTGCTCTCCCAGGGCAATCAGGCAACATTCAAAAATGGTGGACTTCTTACGAAAAGTTAATAACTGGAAACGTAACCATTCCTGACGCACTTACCAGCGCCGTAGCCACTGCTTCCCCCGCTGAACAGTTACATTACCTCACTCTGAAAGCGATTGGAACTCAGAACTATATCTGTGTAAACACCAACGGAACTCTTGCTTGGACTCTCGAGAAACCTGTTGCAAACCTCTTCTTGCCAGGATCTATGAAATATGTTGGTGTACATGGTTAGTAGAAGAGCTCTTTTCAGCCTCAATTTAGCAATATTGAAATTCAAATTTGTTTGTTACCTTAGGATTCAACACCACAATTGCCGGACCTCGTAAGTTTTAGAATCAGATTGCTATAAAAATCCATATTAATCTCAAAAATCTCTAGCATTCTGGACCATCTATACCAAGGATGCAAAATCCTCCGTCTTCACCGGTAAAATCGGGGCTGTGACTGTCGACAAAGCCAACATCCCATGGCTCGCAACGCAAAAGAAAGCAAACACCACCGTAACCATCGGAAAACACCCAAAAGTCGAACCAATTCACAAATTGTACTCCCAGACCACGTTTGTACTTCGAGTAGCCACCAAAAACGGAGTCCACCCAGGTGCCAGTAACTGCACGCAAGCCGATATTGATTCAAAGAAAGTTGATGCCATCAAGTACACTGCCGATTACTGGTTTTACGTTGAGAAGAGCAAAGTTAAATTAGAGGATGTTAAAGCTGCCATTGATGGTTTTTACGATTAAGTTTGTAAGACGATAGAAGGATTAATAATATCCTGGAGATATATTTCTTTCATCTTTAGATTTATTTTTCGTTTCTTCTCGCCTATTTCGTTTTACTGTATCGAAATTCTATTGATAAATCGAGCGTCGCTCTTCGCCAATATATTAACACATTATATCGATTGTTATTGATTTGATACTGTGCACTTTGGGATGCTGTGGTTAACGTAAACTTGAGCCTTTTCGAAATTCAAATTCAAACAGAATGAATTTCACACCGGCAGTGGATCAAAGGGATGATATTTATATGGCAGTTTTGACCACTCTAACGTCACAGAAACACTCACTAATTTTCCAACCGTGTACATCGTTCACGCAAAGTCAACGACTTTCTGAAGATTTATCAATATTTCTCGAAAACGTAAATTCACAATCCATTTACACATAGTTTAAGTTGATTTCTATTAAAACAATGCAGATATTAATCAACTCATTCAATTTCCAAGTTTCTATCCAGTCTCTGTCCCCGCTAACCGATAAATCCAAATCGACATTTTCAAGTTCTTCGTTTATAACTTCCCTTGTTGGGCAATTAAAATTCACTTTGAAGTATTCAGATAGCGAAGTGGATGAGAATAGTTTGAACTCTGAAGAACGGGATGCGGGATTGGAAGGGGACGATGAAGGGTCAAGCGGAGATGAGTGGGTGGATAGCAAACCGAATATAACTTTTGTAAGCCGTTATTTGGAGTTAATGAGAGAGGCCGATTTTTTATTGCTAATCACAATGCAGACGCAGAGTCCTGGGAGTCGACGGAATTTCTCGACGTTTAACTTGAATAACGGATCAACGACGGCTCATCATCGTTCAAAGAGTTTAAATCCGAATGTTGTGATTATAAAAAACTTTCAGTACGTGAATTGTGCCGACTGGATTGAAAATTTAGTTGTCGAAGTAAGTTTGCGCTTTCTAACATCCAGTTCATATTGCACAACGCTAACGAAGTCTGCACCAGATGATTACGAAGCAAAGTATAACTGATCCCGAGACTGGTCGATCGCACAAGTTTGTCAGTCCGTTTTTATTAATTGGAATCATTGATGATGTTCCTGGTTACCAAGATGATTATTTATCATCGCAATTAGTACGTTTCCCATTTGTCTCCCACATTCTCTACTCAGCTTTAATTCTTAAATCAGAGGGATGTTATATTTATGCGACAGACTATCGATACTCCAATCACGCTTCAAATTCGCAAATCTAACAGATTAAGCCAAGCAAGTGACACTACAATTTTCCCTTACATGAGCTCTTCTGTAATTAGATGACTTTTTATTTTCTAAAATTTTTCACAGCAAATGTATTTTTTAATTAGGATCTGCGGAATTTTATAGCGGCATGCCAAGACATTAACTTTGATGAACAAATCCAGATGATGATTCGAGACATTTTGACAACCATTCGAACCCATTCAGAATTAACTCCCGGATCCGCATCGTTAGGTTCTAGTATGGAATTAGAGATCGGCTGCAGGTACCTAATGATGTTGGCTACCCTTATTTTTCACTCTTCATTTTTTTCCCTCAGAGCTATTGCAACTATATCAGGATCGAATTGCGTAACACCTGAACATGTAAATATGATGGCGGAAAAGATACTTTCACATAGATTGTCGATTTGTGGAAATGATCAGCTTGTTATGATGGAACTATGCCAAATTCAAAAACAGTTGATTCGAAGGATTTGCAGTCATATTCTTTAAATTAGAGTACATAAATCTATTCGTAAAACGATGAGGATTTTTAATTATTTGCAATTGTAACAGGCTGTGAATACGATTTGAAATCTTATTTCATAAAAGGCACACCAAAATTGCACTTCCAAAAAAAACAACGAATATGTCTCCGATTCCCAAACAAATATATGATTATCTCGTCATTGGTGCTGGAAGTGGGGGGATTGCTTCTGCGCGTCGTGCTGCTTCCTACGGTGCCAAAGTGGCCATAATTGAAAACCGTAGTGTTTGAAAGTCTTATTTTACTTATTTCTAGTTGCTTGATGCGTTTATTTACAGATCGATGGGGTGGTACTTGTGTAAACAGAGGTTGCGTCCCTAAGAAAGTTATGTGGAATGCAGGTACTTCCAAATCGTGACTTTGAAATTTTACCCGTTTTAATTATCTCTGCAAAGCATCTGTCGCGGAAACTCTACACGATGCGAAAGCCTACGGATTCAATGTAGATATTGATTCCCTGAAATTCGACTGGGCAACCATGAAAGAAAAACGAGACGCATACATCACCCGGTTAAATGGAATTTACGAATCAAACTTGACGAAAGATAAGATAGATCGGATTTGGGGAACGGCGAAATTTGTTGCGAATAATGTTGTGGAAGTTGAAGGGGAGTATTATAGCGGGAAACATATTCTTATTGCTACTGGGTCGAAAGCTGTTATTCCTGATCGTCCTGGTGCTCAAGAGTTTGGTATGTGTAGAGCGTGGGATCTGATTCTTGTTTTTGAACGTGGCTGATTATTTTGAATTCGCAGGTATCACTAGCGATGGGTTCTTTGAGTTGACTGATATGCCAAAGAAAGTTGCAATTGCTGGTGCAGGGTATTTTCTTTCAATTTGATTCGCGTTTAATTCTATGTTTTAACATGTAAATATTCACTTCAGTTACATTGCCGTTGAACTTGCTGGTATCTTCAAAATCCTGGGAGCCGATGTAACTTTGTTCATTCGTCACAATGAATTTTTACGTTCCTTCGATTCATCAATTCGCCAATACGTAATGGAATCATACAAAAACCTCGGAATCAACGTCGTTCCATACGCTCAAATCTCAAAGGTTGAAAACACGGCGACTAGTGGGAAAGACTTGACGTTGACAGTCGATATTTCCGAAGAGAAAGTTACGAAGTCGTTTGATGGGTTTAAGGAATTAGTTTGGGCGGTCGGAAGAGATGCTAACGTCGAACCGTTGAATTTGGGAGTTACTAAAGTTCAATTTGATAAACACGGGTTTATTGTTGCGGATGAATGGCAGAATACCGCTGAAGAGAACGTTCATGCACTTGGAGATGTTTGTGGAGTTGCCATGCTTACTCCAGGTAACCACCCACAGCTTCTTTTTTAATGTTGATGTGTGATAATATTTTGCTTCTTAAGCTGCTATCGCTGCTGGAAGACGGTTGTCAGACAGATTGTTTGGAGGTAAACCAAACTCGAAACTTGACTACAACACTATTCCGTCAGTCATTTTCTCGCACCCAACTTGTGGGTCAGTTGGATTGACTGAAGAGGAGGCCCGTACGAAATTCGGCACAGAAAACGTGAAAATTTACACCAGCCGATTTGTAAATATGTATTACTCGATGACTTGTAAGCATTGTTTATTTTTTTTATTTCGTGATGTAATTTTTAAATTTTGTTACCAAATAAAGCTCACAAGCCAGCAACATTCCATAAATTGGTCTGTGTCGGTAAAGAAGAGAAAGTTGTTGGATTACATATCGTTGGAATGGCATCTGACGAGATCTTGCAAGGATTTGCTGTTGCTGTGAAGATGGGTATGTGAACGATTTTCAAATTTATGGAGATTTCTTTATTAACGTTGATTTTATCAAGGTGCAACCAAGGCCGACTTTGATGACACAGTTGCGATTCATCCGACTGCTGCAGAAGAGCTTGTCACAATGCGATGAGGACTGAAATTATCTTTATCTTATTCGAATTTGGATAATTTTTTTTTGGTAGTTTTTATTTCATCCGGTATTACATTCATTCTAACAATGAATAATTTGCGTATCAATATACATTGATATTCTTGATGGTCGTGACGTTTCTTGTTCATCAGAGGTTTTATTTGTCTTGATGTACTTTCAGAATGTTCATTGTAGAACTAAAATTTGAAACGTGGATTTTATCAAATATTTTCAAAAAATCTCATCAACCACAAGGACATCATTGTACCTCTGTATACTCCCACTATGATTGCTTCAGCCTTCAAGAACTTGAATCAACATTAACAATTTATATAACTAATGTAACTTTGATATGTGTGATCCATTTATTAAATCTCAGCTGCTTTGTCTGGCTACAGGCATTCCAATACAATTTCGATAAAATTCAATCTGGCATGTTGACACTGAGTTTTGAAATCTTTTGGACCATGATTTTGAAAACTTCCATTTAAATTCCAATATCATTCTAGAAGTGACATTTTTAATAGATTTATTTGAAGAAATTGCGATTTTCACAGAATTGAGGAATTTATGTGAAGAGAGATATCATTGCCATAATAATCTTTGTAATCTTTCCAATGTACATTGTAGAAACATTGAAATTATATTTTACCATGTTAAAGAACAACAATATGCAATAAATATTAAATTTCAATTATATATAGGTTCAGTTTTATATGACAAACAACATATCTGCAACACTGTCTTGAAAAGGTGATTGAGTGTGTTGGGGAAGGCAAAAAACTGGTTACAGGTTAACTTGGGATTAGAAATAAAAAAGAAGTCAATATATTTAGAGACTAGGCAAGAAAACCATTTGCCACATGGAAATATAATCATTTTGAACGTATACTTATACTACCCAGTTACACTATTATTCCCAATCAACCTCTCTATGCAACAGGCATTTCCATTACATATTACTGAACTTTTGATGTAATCCAATCTGGAACAAATTTATAGGTATCACCAACATTGTTATTTGCTTTAGTATAGTTTTAAAATGAAGGTGGGGTAAATGTCTTCCAGAACCACAAATATCAAGCTAATCTCACTTTCTAAATCTAAGACATTGTTGTTTTTTAGTTAATTCAACCCATTTACCTGTGAAATAAAATTGAATAAAAACAAGAAAAAAGATTGATTTTTAGGTACAGGCCTTAACTCCATGTTTAGAACCAACAATAATCAGGAACAGCATATTTTGGAAAACAATTGAATCAGTTGATTAAAAATTCTTACTCAAAGGCTTGTAGTAGTATCAAGACAATTGTTCCAAATTATCAAGGGGTTTGAAAGTATGGCATGTTTGCTTCAGTAATTCAATTGACTGAATATTATTGAAAATATATTGTGATATTTTTTTACCTTAAATTTCCCTCCATCACTCAACTGTTTATGCACCAACAGTTCAAACAAAATTCTACTCAAAACAGCTGCTCCTCCTATATTACAAATTGCTTGTATAATATCATATAGTGTTTTACAATTTTTTGTTTCATATCCTTTACAATCAGGGCACTGATATAGTGCAAGGCAAAAACTACAGTTGTCATGCAGAAATCTGGTTCAAAAAGTAAGTGTAGAATTTTTCTACTGACTATATCAGATGGATCCCAACTCTTGAAAGGAAATCTTTTAGTGTTTGCAAGTTGACGGTTTTCACAGATCCTTTTTGATACATGGTGTCAAGTGCCTTGTCTAACTGACCTCATTATCATATCCCACTTTTGGCAGACCCATCAATCCAAATTATTTTGTCTAAAAACAAACAAAACAGTTTTCCGGAGGCATAGTTTAATCCTGTACTTTTTTAATTCAGTTATTTTTAACCAATGATCGCAAATGAGTTCTTGGAACTGTTTAGTTTCTGTGAGCTACAGATGAAAAAAGCTAAATTTTTTTCAACATTAAAACTCGAAATCAACATCACTTACTTTAAAAAACTTACTCAATAAATTGAGTAGTTGATTCAAAGTCCAAGCTGAACATATTTGAGACCACCAAATAAAAATATTGGTGCTCAAAAAAATCAAGTTTTTTGAGAACATTTTCATTTCTTGAGATATGGTATTAATTATTTATTTATAATCACCTCCCGCAAATTTTAAGAATAATCACAAAAAAATCTACCCTACAAACTGAAATTTAAGTTCAACAAAAAAGAGTTTCGAAAAAAAACAACTCTAATCTAAATTCATATTAGTAAAATAAACTCCTATACTTTCAAACTATCAAAAACAAATAAAATTAAA
>JADGJK010000367.1:0-18008 GCA_027600645.1 Nowakowskiella sp. JEL0407
GTTGCTCAATCAACGTTATGGAAGGAGAAGCTATCCCAAACCCGGCCCACGCTGCTATCGGACAAATGTGCATGCAACTAGCAAACCGAATTAGAGAGGAAGATAATGGTATTTATTTTATTTTATTCATTAATATTGGTTTTGAATTTACACCATCAAAAAAGTCCCACCTCCATGGGCGGCAAATCTGGTTCAGCAAAACCTCCTAATTCAACAACAAATGCAACAAATTCAACAGCAAATTCAACAAATTCCCCAAATCCAACAAGAGTTCCAACAACATATACAGAACCTCCAGCTGATTCCAGCAATTAATCAAACATTACAGAATATACAACAGGAGGTTTTAGCGATTAAATGCGTAACGTTGAGGGTAATTTTATGTTATTTTTCTTATTAGAAATCTAATGATTCATACTTAATTTTAATTGCAAAGGCTTTCAACAATGGAATGGAAGAAGGTTTTAATTCTCCGTATTTATCTGTACCCTTCAATGATGGTACCATTCCACAAGCGGTATTGAAGGATGTTTTGATTTATCACAGAAACAATGATTTGATTTTTTTTTTTAAATAGGTGGGCTTACCAGTAATCGCCAACACTAACGATATCAATGCTTTGAATGGTGCTCAGCTTAATCAGTATCTCCGAGGCTATGGTTTTTTAAACCCTCCACATCCACTTAGCTCGCGAAAAAACGTCTTGTGCACCTATTTAACCGGAATTTCTCGTAACTTCGATAATTAAAATGTGTTTTTTCTTTCAAAATTAATTTAATAAATTAAGTTTATTATCTTGCTTATTTGATCTCTAATAAAATAGATTCTACGATTTTATTTTTCAATAAAAATACAACAAAAATTCATGTTCTTTAATTAAAAGTGACTTGATGGTGCAATTATAGTTTATATTTCCTGTCGAAGCATGCTTGTAAAACCAGTCCATAGTATATTCACAACTGCAGAATTACGTGAAGGAATCAAGCAGACAGAAGCGGAAACAAAGATAGAAGATTTATTATCGTTTCCAAGTTCAAATATATTGATTCCTCAATTACAGGTGAATGGGTTGAAGTATGATATTATTTTGGATGTGGAATATCAAGAAACACTCATAAGCAATGCTCTGGGTGCGTGAAGGCGTGGTATGTATTAACTGCCAAAAGCGATAATGAGAAGATCTGTAAATTGAATATAACATAACAGCAGAATAGTCGGGTCCTTAAAGATTTAAATCTAGACGGACAAGCGTGAGGCATCACACGCGGAGCTACTGGAATATGAACATGAATGAACGCAGTAAGAGCTTCAAGTAATTGTGAAGAGAAAAAATCTGGTATTTATTTAAAGTCTTACGCGGATATCATTCCAAATACAATTAAACTTTCATATAAAAGATAATCCAACGACACTCAATCACCAAAAATCATCTGTTCAGCAAATATCAAAACCATCCGTACTGAAATTCATCGTTATATAAATCCGGGTTACTAATCGCGAATAAAACATTAAACTCGTTTACGTTAAATAAACCAAAAGAAAAAAACTTGTAACTCACGTTTTAGTACAAAAAACCTTCACTAACCCCAAAACAAACGTCGTTGAATCATTTGCTGCACTGACCAACATTATGCCCTGCACCGGCTTCAAATTCTCAACTACTCCATCCACAACAGACTCCAGCTCAAACATCATCTCATAACTGACGCTCCCATCATCAAACGCAATCCATCCCAACTCCTTAAAGTCATGGTCATTATTCGAGCACCCGAAATCAACAAACACCATCATCGATGCTGGCCCAGGTGTTATTTTCGCTATTGATATGGAAATCACAATCGATTCGACTAGTTTTGAAAAATCTGTGCATGTTTGGCTCGAATTTTGAGAAAAGGTTTCAGTATACCAAAAAGAATTGTCGCTCGTAATGTCTGGTGTCCATGTTCCGCTTCCAGGAGTCACCGTGTACGTTCCCTGTAGAGTATAATCAAACATTTCGGATTGAAGGAAAACTCAAGTTAACTTACAGTTCCATCAGTTGCCGATAAACCTCCAAGATTGTTAATCAGGAATCCATTCGAAAAGTCTTCAATCACAATCGGAGTTGTGCAATTCATTCTGCACGAAATAAAATTAAACTGAAATTTTTTTGCGAGTATCCCTAGAAATAACTTACATCGCTGGTGTGATGTTTTTCACCGGTGTTGCTAGCGCAGTAGCATTGCTGGTATCGAGAGTTGTTGTTATGTTGAAGGGTGTCGGGGCTGTATCATCGGTTAGAGTCGCTGTTGGGGAGATGGTAGTGTTGAGGAACCCAAAAAGATCCTTTAAAGTAGACGAATCGGTTGCAGTCGAAATATCTAGGGATAAAGTCGATAACGTGGAAAGCGTTAAAGAATCTTCGGTCGTGGACGATGCGATTATGGTGAATGCTGGTGTTGAAGTCATGAAATCCGTTAAAGTGGAACTATTACTTTGAGTTGTAACGTCTGAAGAAATTTTTGTTAATTCGACCGGACTATCTGTTGCTGTTGTGATCGCCGAAGTTCCTTCCACTGTGAATGACTGCAAAGTTGTATCAGCAGGTGAAATTGTTTCAGTAGGTTGGTTGTTAGTTGTCGTACTCGAATCTAAAGGTTCATTCGACATTGCAGTTGCAGTCGATTCAGAGGATTCCGTTGTAGCGCTGGTTGTAAGTTCTGTGCTAGGTGTAGAAGTAGTTCCGAGAAAGTTTGCAGTTTCTGTTGTCGAAGTGTAGATTGTTGATAATAATGTGTTATAGTTCGTTGAAGTATTTGATGTTTCGGTCGACGAATAACCTGCTTCATCAGACGTCGTCGCTAAATTAGAAATATCTGCCATATCCGTGGTTACTTCCGTTGTTGATATCGTGGAAGTTGCGGCGGAAGTTACCGTATTTCCCGTATTTTCTGCAACCGTACCAGTGCTTGTGTAAACATCTGATTCCGCTATCGATATTGAGTCACTCGCTAAATTCATCGGTAAAGTTGACGAAGGCAATAAAGCTTCTGTTGTGACCGGTGATCCGTTCTTTGTGGTTAGAACGGAAGTCGTTGGTAAAGTTTGCGAATCTGAATCTGCCGTCCGACTAGCGCTAATTGCAATCAAAATGGTATCCGTTTCAATTGAAGCACCAGCAGTATTAGACCAAGTTTCCGTTGACGTCTCGGTATACTCTGATGTTCTTGTCGTTTTTTCCGCTGCAATGATTGAGTCGGTAGATTTAAAGGTTTCTGAGCTAAGTTTTGATGTGAAAGCATCACCTCCAGAGATTGTCGATCCGTAATTATTGCTTTCCGCAGTATTTGAAGGTAAGATCACTTCATTCTCCGTTTTGGATGTTTCCGTCGACGTCTCATGAGTAGTTGTACTCGCATCATCAGTAGAATACCAGAATTGTGTTGTTATGGTAATTTTTTTCGTAATTTCAACAAGGCTAGACCCATTTTCGTCTGTTCGAGAACCATTATCTGGTGTTATATTCGAACTAGAATCAGTCGAAGGAAGGGTCGTCGATATCATTGACGTTAATTCCTCAGGTACGGTTTGAACCGGACTGGTCAACGTTTTTGCATCGCTCGACACAGTTTCAATCGTCATTGCTTCCGTCGCATCCTTGGTTGTTAAAGAGTAAGTTTCAGTGGTTGTTTCGACACTCGAATTATGTGTCGTTCGAGAATCCGTAATATTCTCTGTACTGGAAGAACTTGAACTCTGAGATTCGCTAGGATCATTATTGGGCGATACTGCGTCTGAACTCGTTCTTGGTGACTCTAGTTGCGCATAAATCGTGGCCGAAGTAGATTTGAATTCAGTTTCCGGCGGGGAATTCACACTTGTGGTTTTAGCTTTAGTTTCTGTCGAAAATGCAATGGTCGTTTGTTCTGATGCACTCGAACCAGTCTCACTCGATTTCGAAGTCTGTGGGTCAATAGTTGTGAGATTCTCTATGGTGGTTGGGTTTATAGTTGGTTCGGCGGGATTTGTGGGAGAAGAATCGGTTCCAGAATTCGAAATGAAAGTTGTTGGCGTGTATGAATTCGTCGTAGGTATTAAAGTGATAGGTTCAGTTGAAGCCTGAGATATACTGCTGGACTCATTTGTTGCCGGAGAAACATAATTTGTCGTAGGTGATACTTTCTCTTCGGCCGTCATAGAAGCAGCAGTTGAACTCGTTGAGTCTTTGACCGTAACAGCCGTCAAGCTTGAAGTCGCTGAATCGGCAAATGTCACTGTACTCGTCGAGGATCTTGAATCCGTGGAAATCGATGCTGAATCTACTGCTGTCGGAATATTTGGGGCAATAATTTGCGGTTTTGTTGAAAAAACGTCCTCAATGAAAGAAGGGGAGGATGTGAATGTTGGTGAATTCGTTGTCGTTGCTTTCTCTATGGTATTTGTTGCAGGGGATGCTGTGGATATTGAAGCCAAGTCTGTAAAAGTATTTTCGATAACATTTGATGTAGAAAAAGTTGTAGATAACGATAAAGTTATTGCTGTTGCTGTTTTTTCGAGAGTATTTGCTGTAATAGATGCATATGTTGAAATAAATACTGTGGTTATGCGATTTGTTGTGATTTGCGACGATTCTGACTGTGTCGTAGGCGTTCCAGCTGTCGCTGTCGACGTTCTAATAGTTGTAGTGCTGTTATTCGAGTCCGTGGTTAATTTTGACGTGGGAGAAGTTACGATTACTGTGTTTGAGGTGATTTGAGTCGACTCTATTCGATAAGTGGAAATTGCAGCTGTCAAAGTTGGAGTTTTTATGCTTGTAGCGGTATTATTCAGTGTACTTGTTGAATTTCGGATGATTGATGTCGACGAGGAGGAGGGTGCGAAAGTTTTCGAGTCCAAATTCGTTGAAGTTGATTTTAACGCTGTCGCTGTATTACTCAATGCTGGATTTGTAGTCGTTGCTGAAGTTATAAATTGCGTTGTACTTGATATTGAATTAGAAGTGCTCCGGTTTGTCGAGACAATCGAGTCGTTTCTAGTGGTTGCTATAGTCGGAAGCGAAGTTGTCGTACTGGAGTGAGAAGTAACAGTTAAAGTGGTCGTCGAGGTGGTTATCCGAGAAGTAGTAGTCGTTGTATTTGTCCGGATCGTAGCAGCGGTTGTCGAACTGACGGAGATACCAGTCGTGGTTGCCGATGGCGATACAGGAAGACATTGACGATAAGTACTGGTCACGTTAGTGCAAGCTGAAAAAGATCCTTGAACACTACAGCAACCTGAAATGAAAATGATCAAAATTTGGTGAGTATTGAAAACGCAATTTGAAATTTATACTTGTTGGACCGAAATAATAATCTCCGCCGCACTATTAAAGCTGAACGGTTAAAATCCGTTTTTGAGATTGTTTTGAAAATCAAAATCAAACTTGATTATATAAACTTGCACACAGAGGAAGACACTGATAATAATAATCGTTCGACCGATAACATTCTGTGAAATAAGTTGATTTCAGTATGTCGGGAGAAGTAAATATCAATTAACGTACTGGAATTGGAGCAGCAGGCTAGATCAAGACAGAAAAGGGTAATCAAAATTACAGATTCACAGTTTGAAAATTCAATTTTGTTTCTTTGTTCACTTACGATCAACAGAAGGAGAAGGACCGAAATTTATTCCACCGCACTAAAACAAAATAAACATACAAATTTTTAAACTCCGCAGATAAAAAAACAAATACCTGAGAATAAAGCGGAATGCAGGTGCGTTTGTTGATATTCAGGTGGAAAACGGGAGAAGCAAATACGACGCAAAGAGAGAATAATCCGGAAAGAAAAGTGAAGCAGAATGAATATTTCATAGCAAATGAAAAAAATAAAAAAAAATCTAAATTTGTTTGTTAAAAATTCTAAAATTTGATCGACTGTTACACATTGTCTGGGTACCTGGCCAAGTCCAGGCATTCCATCAATGATTTACTGTTTAACGTTTTATTTAAATTTACTGTGTATTTATTATAGTATTTTTGTTTATAGATCTTTAAAAATCTCACTCCCAAGAATAATTGCAAAAAACTAATTTGCAATTTTGTATCATAATAGAAAGAAAAAAATAAAAGAAATTTCAAAAAGAAACTAACCATCTCTATAGAAGAATTAGAAAAAAATTTAAAAAGAAATTCACCATACAGTATTCAAAAATCTATTCCCAAACAAGTTGAATTTACTTGTATGGATTCATTCCCAAACACTCGGCAACAGTAACAAAAGTGTACCCTCGGCTTCGAACATACGGAACAACTAATTCCAAATACGCCAAACTTTGCGGTAACGTCGAATGTCCTAACTCTATAATCGCCGCGCTTCCGGGGACGGGGCAATCAGTCTCTAATCGTTGTCTAATAACATTCATCGATTTGTTTTGGTCTTCAGGGTACTGCCAGTCGTTGGTATCCAAATTCCAAATTACCGCAGTGTTGTATCCGAGTTGATCTAACACGGACAATACATTATCATCATATGATCCGTACGGTGGTCGAATCATCGCGGGAACTTTACCCAAAACAGTGTTAAATCCGTTTTCGGCACGTTGTAATTCAGCAATCATAGCGGTCGCGTTCAACGTGGTTAAATCAGTGTGAGTGGCAGTGTGAGAAGCAATTTGGTGTCCGCTGTTGTAAATGTTTCGGATCCAAGTTGCGTAGGGTTCAGCGGTTGCGTCGACCCAGTTGTTGGTGTTCATAAAGAAGGTGGCTTTCACACCTAATGCGTTGAGTCTAGTAAGGATATCGTTTTCATACAATTTTGGTCCGTCGTCGAATGTCAATGCAAATTGACCGGGCGTTGAGCATCGTTCGACGATTCTTGGTCGGACTCCTGGTAATCTTTCCAAATCTAATCCTCCTCCGTTTGGTCCGCAGTATTCGATTGGTGGTTTTGCGGAGCAGACCATTTTTACTGGACCGAGGACAAAGTTTGTTCCGGATGGAACACTTGGTTTGGCAATAATCAAGATGGCTTTGATGGCTTGCAAGTTTGCGACATCCGTCAACGTTGGGAATAAGTTAAATTCAACAGTTTGGGTAACTGATCCAGCGGCCAAATCAATGGTTCCGATTTCAAAGAACGAGTGAGAGCTTCCACATCCGACGTCCATTCCAATAGCGACGGTGGCAGCTGGAGTTGAGGTTTTTCCAATGGTGACTGATATGGCAGCAGACTTTCCGAAAGCTGAGAAATCGTGACATTGTTGAGCGGCTCCTTCAGCGAACGTTTGGGTGAACCAGTAAGCACCATCTGCACTGATAACCGGTGACCAGTCAGCATTTCCTTGGTGGAAAGCGTAAGTTCCCTAAATTGTTGTGAGTTTTACTTTCTGGAAAATTGAATATTAAAGATTTGATCAACTTACAGATCCGTCAGTTCCAGAGTATCCTCCAAAGTTGTTGAATTCTGATCCGTTGGAAAAGTTTTCTATAGTGACTGGAGTTGCACAGCTTTAAAAAATGTTTTGGAGTCAAATTTAAGCGATTTTAAACGAAAAAATGCAAAATACCTTGCTGTAGTGGTCGTACTTGTCGTAGTTGTGGTGCTCGTAGTCGTTGTCGTCGTCGTGGTTGGCTCTGGAGTGGTTGTAGTCGTTGTGGTGGGCTCTGGAGTGGTTGTAGTCGTTGTGGTGGGCTCTGGAGTGGTTGTAGTCGTTGTGATCGGCTCTTGAGTGGTCGTAGATGCTTCAGAAGTGACTGATGAATCAGAAGTGCTGCTTGCGTTAGTGGTAGAGTCTGAATTGGTTGTTGAATCAACTGCAGTTGTCGAATCTAAGGTAACGGTGACTTCAGTTGTCGTGCTGGAAGTTTCTGACGATGCCAGAGTGGTTTCTGGAACCGTAGTAGTCGTTTCCGGAACTGTATTGGTCGTCTCTGGAACTGTAGTGGTCGTACTGGTCGTGGTTTGGACTGTGGTGGTTGTTGATAGAAGAGTGGTCGTTTCTGGAACTGTAGTAGTCCTAGTCGTGGTCGGGACAGTCGTAGTGGTTGATTTTGAAGTGGTGGTCGTTGTAGTGCTTGGTCTAGTTGTTGTAGTACTCGTGGTTGTTCTAGGAAGAGTTGTTGTCGTCGTGGATCGAGTTGTGGTGGTTGTAGATCGAGTAGTGGTTGTAGTAGTCGTCGTTCGAGTCGTGGTTCGCGTAGTGGTAGCAGCGATACATCGAGAGAATTGAGGACTGAGGGCAGAACAGACTAAACCAGCACAGCAAGCTGAAATTCGAAAAAAAAAGCGAGAATTTAGATTAGGTGTGAAAAACGATCCATTACCACATCTCCATCCTACCTCTAGTTGGAAATCCAGTTCCAGCGCACTATAACAATAGAAAATAAAAGCAATTAGGAATCTGGAGAAAATTGCAAAATTTCCCACAAAAATTCAATTCACCTGTCCGTTGACATTGACGCAAGCCTGTCGTTTATCGAAAGCGGTTGGAGACGCATAGACGAAACTGGTAACAGCAAGTAACCCAACAAGAATTACGTTGGAGTATTTCATAGTTGTTGCAAAAAAGAATTGACAACTTTGAGAATTTTTTTTTTTTGCAAATTTTTGTTCGTGTGGATGGTATGACGTTGCTCGTTACATGCGCATAATGCGCGTACTTCCACAATTGAGACTGGGCATTTGTTATTTTGGTTGGAAAGGCGCTGTGAGGACGAGGAAATTTTGTATCTTCCTTTGAAATTGAATTTTTGTATATCCCGATGCATTTGAGTTTGCTAATCATGTAATTAAGATTCAAAAAGAATGTGGGTGGAGTATTTTACGCCTTCCTGTCCGATGGTAACCGATTCAAAATTATCTTTCCTTTCCTTGGCACCAAATACAAATCGAATTCGCAAAAATTTAAAGTATATTTGAAATACTTTATACATTCAAGATTACTATAATACAAAATTATTACAATTTGGACTCATATTCAATATGGAAGTACCAGTCATCTTCACCGCCTCTAATACGCTGGTTTTTGTCAGGCGGACTTTGCTGTTTTTTTTTTTTGTTTTTATTTGGGGAATTTGTAAACTTCTCTTCAATCTCTTTATTTTCTGCATGCTTTGAGTTTCCTGTGGTTAAAAATATTATGCTGTGGAATGTGGATTATTTAAACGTGGCTGTATAAATTGCGTGTGAAATCAATCTCAGTATAAATCTCACCTTTGATAAAAACCCAACTTGGGAATGTTAAGGCAAGCCAGGTTTTTCGATAATTCATAGAAGTATCGAAGGTTTAATTAGAGCTTTCGCTTCTCGGTCGTTCCGATTTCGTTGAAATTGCAATTCAACTTGTTCGACCGTCTTTCTGTTGGAGAATTCGCACAGGATTAACCGATTTGAATAGCGCTTATGGATTCATGTTGTATTTGGGCTGACCTCTCCTTAATTCCCGTTTCACATCATGAATTACGGCATGGAGAGTCATTGCTTTTTTTGTGGATTTGCTTTGTTCGCCGTTTCTGACTGGTTGTTTTATTGGTTTCGCTTACTTAAGAAGTTAAATTAGAGCGTCCTTTCGAGCAGAAAATTTGGAAATACTCTCCAAACTTGAAAAGAAAGGAATTGATGTGCAGTACAGCAATCGAACTTTTTTGCGTGAAATGAACTCGACGCGAATCTCCTGGTTATTATATTTTAAAAAGAATGATTTCTAGAAAATAGATTATTTTGTATGTAAAGTTGTCTCAGTTCAATGGTTGAAGTAAACAAATTAAACAATTCTGGCCAATTCGTGTTTTCTATATATTTCACTTAATTCGTGTTCTTCGAATAATACGGAAAGGTATCCGATATCGATAGTCTTCTTTTAATTTGCTCATGAACAGGATCGTCCTTCGAATTCTCTCACTTCTCCGAGTCCATATTCAAATTCGCAACGGAAGCATCATCGAAATTCAATATTCGAAACTATAGATCATCTTGCGGCATATTTAATAAAGTTAAATGTTAAATTACCAAAAATTAGTCACATACAAATAGAAAATTAGAATTTGGCCGCAGATTGTGTAACTAAATTATTCAGGGATTTCGGCTTTCATAAGAATTTGATTGGGAAAGAATTTTCGAATTTCGGAAATTAATCAAAATCCTAAAATGACCGCAGCCACTATAAGTACCCGCCCATTCCCGCTATAGATTCGATCATCAATTAGATATCAAGCCTTGATTCGAATCCAAAACGTCGCCATCGCAATATGAAGTTCTTTCCTATCCTCGCTATCGTTTTATTTCTTTCTTCGGCATTCTTCGTTGACGCCGCAAAACAAAAACGAGAAGAAGTGGAAACTGCTGAAGGTAGACAATCATGCTCCATTGTTGATTTTAACATAATTTAATCATTCTGATATTTAGAATCGGGTGAGGCTACCACCACTATTGCTCTCGCTGATGTAAGCTCTGCCGCAGACTTTGTCTCCGCCGATCTTTCGCCTACAACTACTGTCGACGTTGCCGCCAGCACAACCACGGTCGATCTTTCATCATCAACAACATCCGCCGACCTTTCTTCAACCACCACAGTTGATCTTTCCGCGACTTCAACGGACGTTTCTTCAACAACCACGGCTGTAGACGCAACCGCATCACCACTCGCAAAAAAGAACAACAAAAACGAAATCAAAAACAAAAACAAGAACAAAAACCGAAACCGAAACCGCAAAGGAAACAAAAACAAAAATAAAGGAAAAGCGCGGAAAAACAACAAAAACAAAAATAAAAAGAAGGAAGGAAAGAAACAAGGTGGCGCGAAAAAAGGTGAAAAGAAAGGAGCAAAGACTACCAAACCGGTTACGAGTACTGTTGATTCGGCTGCTACGACTACGGTTGATGCTTCTCCAACGGCGTCGGTGTAGACTATTTCATGAATTTGGAATCGCTGGAACGATTTTTTGAATTTCTTGATTGTATCTTTTTATTCATATTCAATTAATTTCTTTTTTCAATTCATTTTATCATTAATCATTTCATTTATTCTCGAAATATATCAAATAAATTCATTAGCTGTGTATTTACATTTTAAGTATCTTTGTCCAAGAATAAGAAAAGTTTCAAATTCTCTATGATATATTTATTCAACATTTGTCTCTATTTTCAATTGCAATCAAATGTTACCAAGAAATACCAAAAAAAGTCAATCGTCATTCTAGTTTCAACATCTCAAAGTGCCCACTGAATAATCTTCTTATCATCGCTCCCCGAAAATAAAAACGCCTGCGAGCTTTGAGTTTCAGGGAGAATCACAAGCGGTTCAACAACTTCAGTATGTCCGGTAAACACTCTGACCGGTTTCCCCGTGGACGTATCCCATTCTCGAATCGTTTTATCCTCTGAACTCGAAAATAATCGTGGTGAGTTTCCCGCTTGTAAAACAACTACAGATAGAACATAACGACCTGTATGTCAAACAAACGTGCGGACGAGTTTTCCCGTCGTCGTATCCCATTCTTGTGCAGTGTCATCAGCCGAGCCAGAAAATAGCCGACGTGGGTTGCCGGCCAGAATTGCGACAGATTGGATAATGCCTGTGTAATTGTATATTCGTATAAGCTGTCCTGTCGTCGTATCCCATTCACGTATCGTTTTGTCGTTTGAACCGGAAAACAATCGAGTAGGATTCCCCGCAAGTACAGCAAGTGCGTAAATAGATTCAGAATGCCCGCTGTAGATTCTGATCGTTTATCCAGTCGTTAAATCCCACTCTCAAATCGTGTTGTCAACAGAAGAAGAGAAAAGTCGTGGTGGGTCACTCGGAACTACAACCAATCTTAGAATCTGAGCGGTTTGCCCTGTATAGTTCCTAATAAAAAACCCAGAATCAATCTCGCTTTCGGTGATCACATTGCCATTCCCTATAAGAATGTGCGAATTATCGGTGCGAAGTGTGAATTAACCGCCGATTTTTGACGTTTTCACATTGACTTCAGTCCGTGTATCCCATTGTTTTAACGTATCGTCGGCACGAGAAAACAATATTGGTGGATTACCGGGAAGAATTTCGAGCTGAGAAAGCCAAATAGTGTGTCCTGAATAAGTTCTAACTGGAGTACCAGGTGAAATCGATGGTTTGGTGAAGAGGATGGATTCGAGGATTGACTGGTAGATTGCGGTCTGCCCAAAACCACTCCTAAAGTTATTCCAGTTGCAATAAGAACAACGAGCAGAACCGCGATGATAATAAACCATCCTGTCACAAAGGAAGAGAATTTAGCGCAAAATTTTTGATTTCGGTGCAAAGCTTTGTTTTACTTTTTCTCCAAAACGGGAGATTCGACTTTGGGGTTACGAGAAGAGGATCTGCGAATTAAAATAGGTTTACATCAAATTCATCCGCAAAAGAAATTATTCGATACCTGTAACGTTTTCTGAATCTTGGACAATCTCGATAAATCCTAGAGCACCAGTTGACTTTGAATATGCAGGTCGAATACTCCTCAATTCCACATCTTGAAAAAAAAAATTGTAAAAGTCAGCTCAAAAACTCATTCTCAAATTTAGACCCAGCTACCATTTTGTGAATGTTCGTAGACTTCCAACACTCCGCCTACTTTTGCATCAAATCGAGAAATCGGTGATATTTTAGCGTTCGATTCAGGAATTTTCACTTAAAAAAAAGGTTTTAATATTTTCCCAAACGAAACCAAAAAAAAACATTCAAACTTTTCTTACCAGCGTCATACAGATTGTCGGCAGATTCAATATTTGCACACGTCCCAATATTTATTTGCTTCGACATGTACAATTATCATTCGTAACAAATATCAAGAGCACTTGTATTTCCTATGGATCCATCCACCAAAATTTGAGAAATTGGTCGAAGCAAAGCGCTTATCTCTGCAAAAGTCGATCGAAGCATTGGATCTTGATTCCAGCACCTTCAACCAACTGCCAATGCTTCTCGCGGAAAGTCGCATGATTGTCGGCGATGGACGAATTGAACGTTCTTTTCGAACTAACGCACCAAGAACTGCAACGTCGGATATTCCATTCAATTCGAAAGGTAGTTTGCCGACTGTTAATATCTCGTAGCCGGTCATTGCGAATGCGTAAACATCAACCATTTTTGTGAGTTTTCCGGCTTCCAATCTTTCTGCAGATCAATAGCAGTCAAGAAAAAATGTTATTGTATAATACAACTGGCAACTCATACCTGGCGCCAACCAACATAGAGTTCCTGATACAACTCCGTTTGTTCGCGAAGACACAGTGTCCGTTTGGATCCGGGATAATCCAAAATCAGAAATCTTAACGGTACAACCTAACAGTCCTAATTCAGCATGCCGTAATAAGCAATTTGCTGCCTTGAGATCTCCGTGTAGAATTGGTGGTGACTGAAAGTGGAGATACGACATCCAAGAGCGATTTGGGACATTAAGTGGTTAACGACTGCTGGGCTGTTGATGGCTTTGGGATTCTTTTCATATAATATTAAATAGAAAACCAAAAAATAAATAAGCCGTTCGTCTTTGAATGTTGAAACTGAACATGAAATTTGAATTGAACATTTACCGAATAAACCGATCCGCGATGCGCAAATTCCAACACAATCAGATTCACTTTAGTATCAATCGAAACGCCATACAGTATTATAACTATGTCGAAGCGAAGCGAGAAGTTTGACTTCTTGAATTAATTGCTTTTGGGAAAGGGAGTTTTCGGAAAGATGTCTTCGGATAACTTTTACTGAGACGTCGAATCCAGACCATATCTTTTTATTCGTTATTCAAGTAACGATGCAAAAGGTGAGTTAATAGAGTCGTTCGAAAAGATTTAAACTTGAAATTACATACCCCTTTGTAGACGGTAGCCATCCCTCCTTCAGCGATGGGATTGTTAATATCGAATTCGACATCTTTAAAAGGAATTGAAATTTGAATTGCAATTGATTCCATCCAATTGGTTAAAATTTAAATTCCAAGGTGTGAAAGTTCGATTTTTGGTTTCACGCCAATTCGTCAATCATTTTCATGAAAATTTTATTGATGTATCGCGCGCTACAAATGACTGCATCAAGTTTCGGAACAATTCTCACTTCGAATTCCATTTATCGTCCGGAATAAAATCTCGCGGTGCCCAACACATTCTTATGAATTTATGTAATTGCATGTGAATGATGTCGGTGAAATCGAAGGTGTTGATGACTGAGAGTGAACCTGAATGTTGCGTATTTCCTTTCACTCAATCCCGCTCGAATAGCGATAACCCGGTGGATTCAATTTCAAAATAATCAACCGGAATCGTCAATTTTTCTGCGTATTGCGCGGTGTTGCAGAACGAATACCAGTTTACCTCATGCTCATCTACCTCCAAATTCTTATGCGACGACTTCTTTGAACAATGCAGTTCAGTCGTGCATATAATCTCGTAATGGATCGTTGTAAACGCATAAAATTCGCACCATTTTCACGAGTTTGAGGTTTTGCGCTTTTAAAACGTCTGCCGAAATTAAAAATGAAGATTAATTGCGATCGTATTAAAATTGTGAGATATAACCAGCTGATCCGACATCGAAGTATGAAAATTTCATCGGATTGGATGCGCGATAATCCAAAATCGGAAATCTTAACAGTAAAGCAATGTACTCCTATTTCAACGTACAATTCGGGACTGTGACGTTATGAAGAATGACAGCAGGTAATTGAGAATGTAAATACGAAATTCCCGTTGTGATGGGCGATTACCGAATGTTGGGGCTCTTAATCGTCTTTTTTAAAACTCTTAGCCCTAAGAGCCCGCAGCAAAGACGTTTTCCCTGCTCGACCTTGACCGACCAGCACAACTTTCATTCTTTTAACCGGTAGCATTCCACGCTCTAACGCCTTCCGCATTGCTTTACGGTCGAGTTCGTTCACCGGCGATTTTAGTTCATTTTGTGAAAGATTCGGGGTGATTGATGGAAGGTGAGAATCGTCTTTGACCAAACCTTGCAAGTCCATAAGCATTTGGTCAAAAGTCATGTTCGCTTCACTAGAGGCAAGGAAATTCGGAGAATTACGTGAATTTTGAGTCGTATCTGAATCCGACGCAGGCTTTTGTGCATCTTGTGCAATTGAAATGTTGAGGAACCGCCTTTCAATTTCCAAATACACATCGAAAACCAACTCCTTAAATCGGAAAACAACGAGAGTAGCAAGCTTTTGTCGAGATCTATTTCGCTTTGGGTGGTAATCGGGATTAATCGGTAAAAATGGAACTTTAAAATGTCATCAAATAAACTCTCCTGGAGAATTGGAAAAAAATCACTTGCTTACCAGTGTGTGAAGAACACTGTCTACGTCTTACCTCATCAAATATATCAGTAGTGAACTCTTCAAACTGCGGAGTCCTGAGCCCAGATAATTTTTCTCGAGCAAAAATTCTCTTATCGTCAGTAGTCTCACGTTGAGTTTGAGGATAATCAGCGAGGTATTGTTTAAAAGCCTCATGCTTGTAAGTGAGATTCTCATCTGGAAGTTCAGCCATTGGAATGGGGTCGTTGCACATGTGATACAATCAGGCGGAAACCTTTTAAATCCAATTCATGAACGTTAAACTACAAAGTATGTTTTAGGAAAAGAGACTACGAGCACCCAACTTGAAAAAAAATTCACAAATCTAAAGTCGAAGAAATATCACGCACAAGCTCATCAACAACAACCCCAAACTCCCTCTCTGATCCACACTCCCCAACATTATAAAACTTATCCCCTAACCCTTTATAAAACCCATACGCTCCCGCACTCATATCCACATCCCTCGCCATCTTCACGCCAAATATCTTCTTCTTCCCATGCCACGCAAACAAAAACTCTCGATACGCATTACTCGTCGGAACATGATACTCATTCGAAACACACGCAACAACCGCATCACAGTTCCGAATAACTTGAGTCATTTTTTCCACCATGTTGCCTTTCATGTATCGGATGTCTATCCAGATTTTGAAACCTCGAGATTCTAGTGCTTTGGCGATGCGTTTTGCTTGCTCTTGGTTGGAGTATTCTCCTGTTGTCGGATCTTTGTTTCCCCAACTATAACTAATCATAATCGTTCCAACACCGTCTTCAATCCCTTGTGATTCCGCTGCGTTACTCGAAATTGTATTTCCGTTCCATGGTGAATCACTCGCATCAAACCAAAACTGTTTCAGTAACTCACAATCGACTTCGCTTTCCACGCCATTATGCGACGAATGATCGCAACAAATCACCAGATTCCGCAATCTTTGTCCATAAAACGGAATATTCCTCACGCCATGAGGAACCTGATGCGACTGCGTAATCGAGCGCGGACAAGTAGGAACGATGTTATACACCCATCGCTTACTCCAATGCTCGCTAATAACTCCCGCTACAATCGCCGAAACTATTGCGTACGCTTGTGCAAAATCCGTTCGAATCGATTCTGTTTGCAGTATTAATTGAATCCGGATTATACCGTACACGAATTCTTCCCGGATTACGAGTTCGTTTGTTGGGAGTGCGACTAATGCGTAGTGTTGGTAAACTTTCGGGATGTATCCGCGTGGTGGGTTGGCTGCGAATCTAACGGCGAGTTGGTGGTAGAGTCCATTTGGAAGAACGTTATCTGGAAAACATAACACCAAGTCCACTATCGTTGTATTGGGTCGAACGAGATCCTCGGCTTTGATTTGTTCGTCGGGAAGGAGACACGGCATGATTGACAGGGTGTTGTGTGCGATATTGCTGTTTGACGAATCGGGAATCAACGGTTTAATATCGCAAAGCAAATCAAACTCCTTCAGCAGATCGAATAGCGCCATCACGTCTCGTGAATCGAGGTGTTTTCTCCATAGTTCGTCTAATAACGATCGCATCCACACTTTATTCGCTTTCAATTCTTCCAACGCCTGAAGATTATGACTGGAAACGTCGCGGATCGTTGGTGGTGTATCGTGATACTGGAAAACTTCAGAGATAACGTTCACGACTGCTTGTGGGTCCGGAAACACAACTCGTCGAAGTTGGGTATTTCTTGGAAAGTAAAGAACGACGCCAATGTTGTGAAAATATCGAAGTACCGCTTCCAACTCTCTCCGATCCGTTATCCGGAATTCGTTTGCGATTTTCATCATTTCTTCGATAGTGTAGGTAAATTTCGTTTTCTTATCCGAAATCAACTCCGCGATCTTATCTTGAAACCTAATCCAGTCAACAGGTTTTTCGCCAAACTCCGATACACTCAACTGCACTGATTTGTCGATAGCGTCCTTCAATTCTTTAACACCCATCTTTGTTTTTGCGCTGGTTACAAATATCAGGGATTCGGTCTCTGATTGCACGTTTGGGATTATTAGTTGCTTGATGGTATTCGGAATAAACGATTCGAGTTGAGATAAGTCATTCAATGTAGATTTATCGCATTGCGTGCCGATAAGGAAGATTTTTGATTTGGGAGCACGAAGGTGGATGGTATTGAGCCAGCTGAGAACAATTCGAAGTTCTGATTGATCTGGCTCGTTGGAATTGTTGGGAAACATGGCATCTAATCGGAAAACGACGAGATAAATCGCCTGTGCTGTTATAAAGATTTGTTGAAAAACCGAATACCGACTTTGACCAGCAAAATCGTAAATTGTTAGGGTTGTAGACTTGAGATCATCTTTGGTCGTAAATTTTGCTTTTGATGATGAAAGATGCAGGTCTTCAAGTCGTTTAACGATATTTTTACTTTCAGATCGACTCAGCGGATACTTTTGATGGTTGAAGCTTGCTAAATCGTTATTTGATGTACTTGTTGGCGAAGACGAGGGAGTTGGGAATAATCTCAGAAGTTTGGGGATCTTCGGGGAACTTTGATTGCTTGCCGATTCTCGAGTAGGGGAAGCTCCAGCAGATTTTAAAAGTTGCGCGATAGATCTGGCATCTTTCCAGTTTTCCAGGATGTGATTATCCACTTCGACAGGATTGACGTACACAGTACTTATCTCATCCTCTTGAAACTGTTTGTTTCTAAGCGCCCGAAGCAAAGATGTTTTTCCAGCACGACCTTGACCAACTA
>JADGJK010000368.1:0-17831 GCA_027600645.1 Nowakowskiella sp. JEL0407
GTTTGATGTTTATTTTATCGTGTCTCCCTACTTTATACTCATTTAATATATGTTATATAGGACGCTCCAGAACCTAAGGCATCGCTTTTTTCGAAACTTACCTTTGGTTGGGTGAACCCGCTAATTGAACGAACGAAAGTAAAAGTTATCAATGAATCTGATATTTGGGAACTTGAAGATGAGCAAAAGACTCGAACAGTCATTGAAGAGTTTCAAGTTTCAAAGTAAATTGAATGAAAAGAAAAAAACTGTCCCGCTTTTGGTGGTAATAACCTTCTTCTGTTTTCTCTTATTGTTTTTATTAGAAAATCGTACAAAGGATTGGTCTTGCGACTTATCCACGTTAACTTTGGATTGCTGTGTATCCAGATTGCTCTTTCATCGATCTCGTCTCTGTTGGTTTTTGCGGGTCCTTTCTTTCTGAACAGAATAATGTGAGTTTTTATCAGTTTAAATCTTTTGAGAAATTTATATATTATTATCTCGATAGACTTTTTATTCAGAATGATGCCGATGATCAACTTGAGCAAGGGAGATATTGGGGGATCGTCTATGTTTTTGCGTTGTTGCTCTCAAATTTGTTGGATTCGTTTCTCGAAGGACAGGTAGGAAACGCATCGCATGAATTTTAACCAAAAGAATTGTAATTCATCGATATTTAGATTGGAATTCTTGCCAGAAAAATTGGAATTCGAATTCGTGCCGCTGTTATTAGCGAAGTCTACCAAAAATCACTTACCTGTGTATTAGATAACGGCGGTAAGAATGCCGACGGATCGTCGGACTCTAAGGATTCCCTCACCGGAAATATCCAAACGATCATGTCTGTCGATGCCGAGCGATTGCGTGAATTCAATGTTTTCCTTCCATTCTTGATTTTCTCACCACCTAAATGCATCATTTGCATCATTGGTTTGGTCTATGTTCTCGGTTGGAGAGCTGCATTGGGTGGTGTGACGATGATGATTGCACTGATTCCAATGATTATTTACACTGGAAAGATTACGAGTGGGATTCAAGCTAAAGTCATTGGCTTTACCGACAAACGAGTTGGACTTTTGAATGAAGTTTTGCAGGTTCTATTTTATTAAATCTTGTTTTAAAAATGGTCAAGTTTACTAAGTCTCTATTTTCGATCAGGGTATTTCTATTGTGAAAAGTTTCGCCTGGGAATCCAAGTTTATCGAATCGATTACCCATTTACGACAACTCGAACTCAATCAGATTATCAATTTAAATTATATCGGAGCTTTCGGTCACATTTCTTGGCACTGCACTCCGATCCTCGTATCTATCGCGACGTTTTACATTTACGCCAAACTTGACCCCAACTCTCCAAAACTAGACGCCGCGGCTGCGTTCACTGCTATTGCGTTGTTGACCTTCTTAAGATTGCCGATGATCGAATTACCGTTTGTGTTTGTAAAGTTGTGGGAAGCGGGTGTCTCTGTGAACCGTATTGAAGAATTTTTGGCTCGTCCGGACGTCGATAAAGTCAAGCGTGAGAGTAAAGAGGTTGGATTTGCATCCGGTAATGGATTGGGTGTTGTCGACGGAAACTTTACTTGGACGCTTTCACAGGATAAAAATGAATCTGCCGACGAAACGACTCCATTGCTGCGTACAGACTCGAAAGTCAATGGGTTGACGAGAAGCAGTTTTGCGTTGCAGAATCTCAATTTGAAGTTTAAAGAAAACGGGTTGACCGCAATATTTGGTGCTACCGGTGCTGGAAAGAGTAGTTTGCTTCAAGCGCTTTTAGGAGGTGATTTTTTTTCGAAAGTTTCATTTATTGTGTATATTAATCCTATCAATTATACTCTTTTTAGAAATGACACAAATCTCTGGAACAGTAAACTTGCCACGAAAAAATGTAGCGTATGTTTCCCAAACTGCTTTTATTTCCAATGCCACCATCCGAGAAAATATTCTATTCGGCGAAGAATATGATGAAGTTCGTTTCAAAAGTGTGATTTCTGCTTGTGCTTTAGAGAAGGATTTGGAGGTGCTTGCTAGCAGTTATAAGAAGCACCATGCGGCAAGCGAGGATTTAAGTGCTGACTTTATTGAGATTGGTGAGAAAGGAATTGGGTTATCCGGTGGTCAGGTACTGAAGAGATATATTTTCTTGATAAAAATAACATATAGATTATTTCTGTATAGAAACAACGTATCTCTTTGGCTCGTGCGGCTTACTCCAAAGCTCAATACATTTTGCTTGACGATTGCTTATCCGCTGTTGATCCACCCACTGCTAAGCACATCTTTGAAAAGTGTATCTTGCAGTTTATGCATGGGCGTACTCGAGTTTTGGCAACACATGCGGTTGATCTTGTCACTCCAGAGGCAGACATGGTTATCATTTTGAGAGATGGTGTTGCCACAGTTGAAGATGTCCAACAATCGAAGAGAAACTCGTCGATTCCGAAACTATTAACGTCGTTTGATGTTGAAGGTGCGTCTTCCTGGAGCGCGGAGAATTCCACGGCTACTGATGAGACGAAGAAGCAACTTGGAAAAATGATTCAAAAGGAGGAAGCCGAAGAGGGAGCGGTGGCATTTTCAGTTTACAGAAGCTACATGACCGCCGCATCCGGTGGTAAATCTTTGTCGAAGGACAGTCCGCTCACAATTAAATCCCTCATCAGACCAGTCTCGTTTATGACAGCGTTCTTGTTTACATTGTTTTTGTTCCGATTTTTCACTATTGTTAATGATTACTGGTTACGTGAATGGGCTCGTGCGTATGATGGCGAAACCACTTCAAACGGAAACTTGAATGTTTTCCAAGCGCACATCTTGGCGGGCGAGGTATTTTCACCCGGAATGGTATTGAAAAACGCAATGGGAGCGGATTTGTTGACTCAGATGGGTCATTACTTGCCAGACGGAAGTGTAGATGTGGATTATTATATTAATGTGTATTTGATGCTGGGTATCATCTTACTTGTATGTATAATGGGACCGTATTGCGTTCGACAGACGGGAGCTTATTACGCTTCGAAAACTTTGCATGCGAGATTACTTTCGCGGGTTTTGCATGCTCCGTTAAGATTCTTTTCTATTACCCCGATCGGTAGAATTATCGTAATTCTACGTTGAAGTTTTCTCAGATAAATGTTTGTTCTAATAAGGTTTCATTTTGAATAGAATCGATTCTCATCGGATATTTCGACCCTTGATTTTCAACCTATGTTGGCTATTGAAGCAGTGTCGGATCATAGTTTTGTCGTATTCGGTGTGTTGGCTGTAGTTGGATACGTTGCACCGATTTCGCTGCTTGGGGTTATACCGGTGGCCTATTTCTATTTTGTCGTGGTTAAAGGATATTTGAATGCAGCTCGACAATTGAAGAGAATGGATAGTATTTCAAGAAGTCCAATCTATGCGTTGGTGAGTGAGATTGTTCTTTGAATATTTTGTATTTTGCTGACTTTTTCTTTATTAGTTTACTGAAACCCTTACGTACGCTTTGTTTCATATTTTATCTGAAGGACACTGGAATAATTCAATTTTTGTTTTGTAGCGGTTCACCAACTATTCGTGCATACGATCAAGAGTCAAGATTCTCAAAGGAAGAGGAGAAACGAGTCGATGAAAATAATAAATATTTCTATTACATGTTTGGTAAGAAAATCCTACTCCGATAAAAAATGACTTTACTGATTTTTTTTCTCAATAGCGGCAACTGCGTGGTTATCATTAAACTTGAACATTATGGCATCATTCGTTGTATTTTTCACTGGAATTGGAATTATATTTACGGCAACCAAGTTCGTATTGGAGGAACCCATTATTGATGCGGGGCTGTCTGGTTTAGCGTTGGCTTACACACTTACTTTGGTTACCGAATTACTTTGGCTTGTTCGGTGAGTTGAAGAACTGAAGAAATCTGTTGAGATTATACTCAGTGTTTTGATTTTATAGATTTTATGGAATGTTGGAGCTGAGCATGAACGCTGTGGTAAGTCAATTGATCCCATAAGTTTCCTTTTTTCATTCTAATGCGTTTTATTCAGGAACGTGTGTATGAATATATGGAAATCGAACAAGAACCTCAGGGTATTATTGATTCAAACCGACCTCCTGCTAATGTATGTACAGAATACCATTAATTCTCAACAATGTGATTAAAGAATTTCCATCAAGTGGCCAGAAAGAGGAGAAATCGTTGTGAAGAACTTGGTAGTTAAATACGCACCAGAAACCCCCGACAACACACGTAACCCGGCGATCTTGAACGGGATCTCATTCAATGTACAATCTTTCCAAAAAGTTGGGATTATAGGGCGTACCGGAGCGGGGAAAAGCACGTTGTCGTTGGCATTGTTGAGATTGATTCCGATTATCGATGGAAGCGTTGTGATTGATGGAATTGATATTACAAAGATTGGAGTGAAGGATTTGCGTTCAAGAATAACGATTATTCCGCAGGACCCAGTTTTGTTTTCGGGAACTGTGAGGTACGAAAAGATATCGAGACTTTTGTGGTTTGATTCCGATTGTATTTTATGTTTTTTTGTATTAGATCGAACCTTGATCCTTTTGAAGAATGTGATGACGCGACTCTTTACCATGCGTTGAAGAGTGTTCATTTCATGGATACGATTGCGGAGAGTGATTACGACAATGGAAAGTTCAATCTGGATCATGTTGTATCCGAAAACGGAGGAAACTTTAGTCAAGTATGGATAAATACCTTTCCGTATTGAATTGTGGATATTGAATTTTTTATCAGGGTCAACGTCAATTGCTTTGTTTGGCAAGAGCCATGCTTCGAAACTCGCGGGTGATTATCATGGACGAAGCGACCGCATCGGTTGATTCTGAAACGGATAAACGAATTCAAGAGACCATTCGACAACCTCCATTCTCAACCACTACCACAATATTAATCATCGCACATCGGCTGAAAACCATTGCTGATTCTGATAAATTGTTGGTTCTCGACAAGGGACGGATTTCGGAGATGGGAAGTCCGAAAGAGTTGGTTGGGAAGAAGGGAATTTTCAGAAACATGTGCGAAGAGTCTGGAGAGTTTGACAAGATTATGGAGATTATTGAAAGGAAAAAGTGAACAGTAATTTAGATGATTTTTTTTCTATGTATTTTTAATTTTGTGATTTGGGTTATTTCTCCAAGTTTTTTTTTCTTAACTTCTCTAATTTTCTTAACTTTTAACTACAGTTAATCATATTAATTGTTCCGTTTGTTAGTAATTCCAATTAAAGTGTTTTGTCTATCTTGAAAGAAATTTGTTTGATGATTCAGCAAATCACCGTTAGTGACTCGGATCCGGTTGTTTACTTTTTGGTTTTAATGCACAATGATTATATTTCGCAAACAGCATTAGTAAATTCATGCATCGCGTTGGAGAATTGTTCAATGTTGCTGTCCCACATGGATAAATTACCCAACGAAATTTTGTTGGAAATTGGAAATTTGCTTCCACGAAATCCAAATTCTCATTCAAACGCCCTCTTAAACTTTTCTCTCTCGGCTAAACATTTTTATTCCATCTTGCAACCTCTCCTATACGCCTCCGTCGTCGTTAAGCAAGGTGCATATCCCCGCTTTGAGAATTTTGTGCGGAAATATCCCGAATATGCAAAGTTGCTATGTGAATACAATCAAAACTTTGAAACAACTTTGGAGTATAAATTCGGCGAACCGATCCGGTTTCCAATATTACCCTCGTTGAAGCGATTAAAAATTCGTTTCGAATTTCCAACGCCTAGGCGATACGGAGGATTACGACTATCTGCTCGCGAACCCAAATCAAAATCAAAGGATCTTTTAATCAGCGTTGTAAAATCGATTTCGGAGAATACCCCCAACGTGACAAATTTGAAATTACTCAACATTTTGTTTTCGATCGAAGTACTGATTGTGCTAACGAGATGGTTTGAGACTACACCATTTGAAAGTATTGATGTATCTTTCAATATCGACCGATTCCTCGTTACAGAAAGTAGCGTGCAAGCGTTTGCAAACAGCGTCGCTAAACTTATGTATATGCGCCGATTTGCCGTTGGTTGCAGCGGATACCTACAAAATATGTTTATGGAACAGCTTTTTAGAGCGTTGGAATCGGCCATATCATTGGTCGACTTTGAACTGTGTTCGACGATGTTAACTGATTGGATGTACCCGTTACTGATCGAGTTTCTTTTAAAGTCAAGATTGCAGATGCTTTGCCTTCGTTCGGTCGATGTTGATTATGAGCTTGCGAGCGCTATACACATGATACCGACATTAAAACGTTTGACACTTGACACGCTGCTTTGTTCGAAACATTTATTTGTACGCCAACAGAATTCAAAAATGAAATTTACTATTTCAGAGTATTACATTAGTGAGGTTGAATTTGATACACTATTCGACGGCGAAGTTTGTGATACAGATGCGATTAGATCGTTACGATTCCAGAATAAGATTCAGGATGATATGAGAGATATGGATAGTAACGAGCTGATTTTTGCACTTTTACGAAGTTTAGAGGGAAGTAAAACACTTTGTGAGCTACAATGTTCGATCGCGCATCCTGAAATTATCAACTCGGTGGAGAAAATCTTCGAAACGTGCGGTTCTTTGCGGAGTTTTGCTGTTCTGGAAGAGAATATTGGTATTCTGGATAGTCTGCTTCACGATGAGACTACTACGTTTTGGACTACGTTCTACGAAGCTTTACAATGCAGCTTCGTCGAAAATTTAACTATCCCTTCTTGCGCAATCGACAAATATAAACTAAGTCAATTGGTACGACATCATTCTCAAATCAAGCACGTTACCGTTTACGAATTCTTCATTCCGCCTCGTTTATTAAAAGATTTGGATGTTGTAGAAGTATTTAAGCAGGCAAAACTAAATTCTAAGACTTGTTTCAAGTCATTGTCGTTAAAGGGAGTTACAGCAAGTTCGATACCATCATCTCTGCTTCCATTTGATTCCACGTATCTGATTGCAACTAATTCCAGGTTGTACCTTCAATCGGTTTGGGATCGCATTTCGATAAACACTGTCGCTGCGACAGCGTTTGAGTGGTGGAGTAACGGTGATATGACGTTTGATCGAATAGTTTTAGATGGAATCATTGATCAGAGTGTAGATTGGTTGAGGGACTTTGTGAAGGGTCAGGCGCTGCATCTGTTTGTTGAATTTGGAGAGAAGGATGGTGAATATTGTTTATATAATTGAGCTGAGTTGATGTTATTTGGAAATTTTTGATTTTCAAATTTGATAATTTTGATATGTGGAAGAAATTGAATTTATAATAAAATACAAATGTACTAAAAAATATAAAAAAAAAAAGAAGCAGAAAAAAAATTCAGATCTTTCGTGTATTGCAACTGGAGTCTAGCAACTCCAAACATACCCAATAATAAATTATTGATACGATTTTTTTTCTCGCCGCCAGCCCTTACAATATAAAAGTAAGCGGGGTCTAGCAACTCCGTTAACGTCCAAAACCGAAACATGAATTGCTACGATTTTCATTCTCGCCACCAGTTCTTACATATTCAATAGATCGCTCTTAAATAAATTTGGTTGCCAAATTACCGTTGATGTTTTTGCAACGTCGCAAACAAAGATATCAAGAGAAATGTAAATGTTTTTTGAAATTATAAAACGAAGAAAGAAAGTGAAATCAAAACAAGAAAAACAGACTCACTGTGAGAGGAAAAAAATATTCCTCGACGTATTAATACGGAAGATGCGTGACGTTTTGCAACATAAACAATGAAAAAAAAAAGTTAGCAACGGTTCAACAGATTGATTAAAAGTTGAGAAGAAATAATCAATAAAGATTAATAGGAATTGCAATTCGAGTTCTAAAAAATCTCCAAACATGCACGATAAATTAATATTGTTACGATTTTCATTGTCGGCGCCAGCCCCTCGCAAAACCAATAGATTAAATGTAAGCGCAGTTCTAACAAATCCCCATTCAAGTCCAATACCAAGTGTATTGTTACGATTTTCATTCTCGCTGCCAGCTCTTACGTTACCGATCGCTCAATATGAATTTGGTTTCCAATCACCATTGTCTTTGCAATGCTTGAAACGAAGAAATTAAGAGCGATTTTTCCGTGTAAATCAAGAAAAAAGATAAATTAAACGGAAAATACGCAACAAGCCTGCGAGTTTCTTTTTTTCAAAATTTTGGATTTGACTTTCCCATTTTGACCAAATTCATTTTTAATTCATCCACGTTCACCTTACTAAATTGTATTCATACAGGGTTAGAACTTTGTTTCTCGCTTAGGACTTTTATTCTCTTAATTGAGACATCTGTGAAAACTTCATAGATGTGACAATCGAAAAGATATGTCCAAAGATGATTCACAATGATGTCTTTCGACAAATGCAAGTAAATTGTAGAAACTTGAAAAATTCTATATTAATGCTCTATTTCCGTATTTAAAAAAATACACCAAAAATGTTTCTCATTTTTCAACCAGATGAACAAAAAAATAAAAAGAATACACTCATATTTTTTCATTTATCAAACATAAATTGCAACAGCAGCGCTAATTAATCCACATAGTAATAATCCAAATGTAACAATTCCAGCTTCAACCGATCCAGATCCAACTGGAACAACGGCACCACCTCCATTCGGGGCCGGCGAAGGGAGAGGAACGGCCGTTCCGACGGTTCCTTTCACGTAATCGCTCGTACCCTCAACTACAGAATCGATTTTCGCTGCAGCGTACATGTCCGGTTTCTTGAAACCAGCAGGTCTCGTTGGTGGACCGGTCGGCTCAGGATCCCCAGGGCTAATTAACAAACATAAAAGAATAAATTAATTTAATAGAGTATCAATATTCAAGAATAGGCACTCTTACCATTGAATTTTAACCCAGTTCACACCCGCGAAAACGGAATCTCTCGTTCCCCAGTTAATTCGTCCACCAGCCCATTGTGAAGTTCCATCAGAATCAGACGCGCCACCATCCCAGATACCAATTTGCACTCTACTAGGATCAGTGGGGAAATTCTGTGGATCGGAAACCTTTGTAACGGTTCTAACTACAGCACCATCAATAGTCCAAATAATTCTGTCCGCATTCCAATCTACACCATACACGTGTGCGGTCGTAACCGTACTACTCGTCATGTTGTGGTTTTGTCCTTTGCCGTAGTTCCTCTTACTCGTAAAGTAGTTACTTTGAGCAGTCATTTGCTTATCTCCAGTCCATTCCCAATCAATTTCATCTTTTCCATCAGCCATCGTAATAAACGACGTAACAGCTCCGGGTACACCGGATTGTTGAACAGACGCGGAGAGTTTTCCGTACGGAAGGTATGCCGTGGATGAAATTCGAACTCCGACACCAGGGTTGTTTCCTTCTGGGCGACGAAGTTGCATGTAAATACCACCGGCTGGATTAAACTGTACATTTTGCGCATCGAGCCCTTGTCTATCAATGGTGAAATCAGCCGCTTTGGGATTTCCGTTATATGCATCGGACGGAATCAACCATGTGCTATCTTTAAAGTCATAGTATCCAGAAATGCATTGCGAACCACCCGGACGGTACGCGAGACAACTCGACTGTGCATCCCCAACGTTTGAGTTGAAGGAAAATTTGGGCTGGCAACCTCCACCACAATGTTGGGAGGAACGACCACAATAACCCATGTCAGAGCAGCATGGATCCAAAGCAGTTCCACACTTGCCATTTGCAGCATCGCTTCCACATCTGGCTTTGGAACCAGTTTGCGCAAACACAGGAGAGAGGACTAGAGAAAGGAGAGGGAGAATAATTATCAAACGCATATTCGCTGCAAACAAACGCATTAATGCATTACAATCATAATAAACGTGTTAATGATAATGTTAAACATACAAGGTTATTATCTAAAAATATTCTAACAGACAGTTTCCAAAAATTTTGTCTCAGAACACAAATTTTTTGTGGATTGTGCGACGTGAAAAATAACGACACAGCCATTCGCTGAGTGAGTTCTGTGCAACGTATTCATGGGATTTAACCTTATAATCGTCGTATTTTATATTATTATTGTTTTGTACAGAATCAGTATCCAGTTGTTGGATCACAGGTGGCAAATCGCGCACAGGGACACTCTGCAGTGTTTTTGTTCGTTGTCATCAAACACCAATTTCCTGTGCTTGTCCAATTAGTTACACCGCCAGTGACTGTGGGATACGCCTTAGCATCAATACATGGCTTAACGTTTGCTGCGCTCGTCCAATCCGTGCTTTTACAATCAACTCTACATGCGCTGACATCAACGTCCTTTTTAATAGTAGAAAATTTCATCAAGTTAGCCCTTTGACAGTACATACACCGAGTTGTAAAGTATTCTATCACCAAAAAATATTATAATTTCGGAAATATTTTTGAATAAACACATCAATCTCACCACAATTGAAAACGGGTTTCATTAGTTGCAAGAAGGGCCAGTAATTGTCGCAGTTTCCATTAATCCAACATTCTTCGTTAACCACACCGTCGTGTAGTGTACTCGTATATGCAGCAAATTCATTTGAATTCTTTAGTAAAGCACCCATTCCTCTGGCGTGCGCCCACCCCACCAGCCACTATTTCACAGAAGTGAAAGTTAATAGCAATAACATAAGTCGTGATGATTCTGAAATACCTTCAAGTAGGCGAGATTAAGATCTAAGCTGATTTTACCGTTGTTTTTCAATCCAGTGTCATGAATAACCGGATCTTGATTATCAAACTCAATAATATCACACCCACGAATCAACGCCTCTTCGATTCTTTGCAGCATAATATCAGCAATCAAATCCAATCGTTTAATATTCAGCCACTTTTCATCTGCAAATGAGTCGCCTGTTCCAAACGAAACAGTTCCACCCAACGAATCGGCTGGAAACATCGCTTGGTCGCTTCGGAATTGTTCGTAGGTTCCGGCTGAGAAATAACAACCGATTTTCTTTTTGGATTCTTTTAGTTTTTTGAAGAATGCTCGGGAGAAATCAAAATCTATATCGTGGAATTCGACAGCGTTCACAACTTCATTCTCTGTTTTAAGTATCCTGGTCAAATGTGAGTAAATTCATTTTATCTTTTTTATTTATTTCCTAGTTCTTACCATTGCCAAGGTTGACCAATTATGGGTTTATACCAATCTGCCGCTGGTGGTGGGATTTGAAATTCTCCCAATAATCTATCACACCAAGCGCCAGTCCACGGAGCATTGCAATAACACTTTCCAGAAACTGTATCGCACGCACCGTTTCCACTGCAATCGTTATGGCAAGCTTGAAGCGGGATCCCGGCATTGGTGAGTGAGACAATAGCGGTTTTGGCAGTCTGCATAAGCAGTTTCACTGGACAACTGTCACTTGGTAAGCGATATCCACCGTTACCGTCGACTAAAAGTGGTAGAGTACCGCAGTTTTCGTTTTCCGCACCTCCTACAACCTGTGTAGTCCTATAAACAATATAATTTGCATTAAACTTCAGAAATTTTGAACAATAGTAAGGAAAAAGGTTTAAATTACCCGTCCGCAAATGCCAAACATCCAGTCCCAAAATTAAATTGATCTTTCTGAATCGCTGAAACTAAATTCGGTGTACGAGGAGCTAAAACCCACCCGCTTGGGATTTTATAAAACGTCGTACTCTGACATCCAGTTGTCCCCGTCGCTTTGGCAGTCGCATTATCCATAGAAGAAATAATCGAACCATCAGCGAGTTTGAAAATTTTTCTCGGTGCAAGACTAGCACAGTCGGTTGAAGTTGCGGCATCAAATGGGTAATCGCATTTTCCGTCTCCGGGTACAACGGGACAGCGACCGCAATCTCTTGGACATGACAAACATGTTTCAGTACCGGTGCATTTGGAGTCTCCGCATACGTTTGCGCATGTTCCGCAATCTTTGGGACAAGTGAAGCAGGATTCCGTTACGCTGCAGATTCCGTCACCGCATTCGTATTTGTAACTAAAACCTTTCTTGCAGTCCTGATTTATGAAAATTCAAAGTTTAAATCTTATATGTACGTTTTTTGAGTCAATATTTACCACTGGGCAGTTGTACGCATCCTCGTAATAATTAGTTCTCAAACTATTCGCATTGTTTTCACAAACACCTTTATAAATATCAAGTTAATATATTTTTTTCCCAAGGAAAATAAAAAAAAAATGTATTTTCTAATAAATCACCATTTCCACACGCAGAGTTTTGGTGAGTGCAATCACCCGGACAATTTTTTCGATTTTCACCATCATCGCAAATTCCTATTCATGATATACCATTTAGTCAGTGAAATTTTTAGGAATAAGAAATAGATAGAGATTCTATAAACTCGTAAACATACCATTTCCGCAATTCACAGTACACGGACAATCTTTAGGACAAGTTCGACACCATTCACCAGCTTCTCGATCACAAACTCCATTCCCACACAAACTCTTAATCTGAACCCAATCCGGCATAAGATTTCTAAAAATATCAAACGTTGGCGTTACTGCCGTCGCCGCTCGAGGAACCACTGCACGAAGTTGTCGAAGTTGGTTACTGAGAATTGGATCTTCCATTAATGACAATGCCGAGAGTCGTGGACATGTGTTGATGGAGAAGATCGGTTGGATTAGCTGCAGTATGAGTAGGATCGTCATTGCTTTATACATTTTTTTAAATTTGTTGCGTGGACGTGTTGAAATGTCAAATAGCGGAATCAGCTGATTAGGATGCCGGAGTTGGATGGAAAATATAATACGTTTTGATTATCCCATGTCTACTTTCAAAGTCATGTTCAAATCTGTGAATTTGAATTTCAAGAGATTGGATGGAGGAAGGAATGCGGTTAAATGAAGGTTCTCGCAAAAATCAAATTGCTTTTTTTTTCTCCAGCGGCACTGGTGTGCTTTTTAATACTCGCAAGTGGGAAAGATGGATAGGAAATTGAACATTATAATTAACATGGATTAAACTTTACAGTTAACATACAATTTTATTAGTAATAAAGTCTTTAGGAAATCACAAATAGATATCACAACTGTAACAAAACGGGAAAAAGAAAGACAAAACAAAGTAGAAAAGTAAGAATGTAATTCGACTGGTAAGGAAGCTCGATCATGATAAAGTAATCACAAGCATCCAGCTGAAGAATCCAATTTTCTATAGGGAATCCTGTAGAGAAAACTAAAAGTAAAAAAAAAAGAATTTCAGTTTTCCACAATAAAAAACTCCCAGAGTACAAACAAATCAAAAATTAAAATTCGCTTTTTATATCAACGATTTTTTTTTTTTTTAGTTATGATTTATGATGTTTACTCTAGATTTATTTGGAATCCTTATCAGGCATTCCTACTTTAATCACCCCCGTCTTGTTCAACTTCTCAAACAACACAAACAGTCTTTCTGCCTCGCGTTCTTTTTCTTCTTCTGTCATCTTGTCCCATTCGCTTTCCTCCTCTCGATCAGGCACATATTCGCCCGTTATCGGGTTAATTTGGCGTTTATCACTAGTTGACATTGAACCCATTGTCGCTGGCATTCCTGAAGATGAGGTTGTTGGGGTATTTTGGGGTAAAAGTCCTCGTTGGAATAAGAAACCGGCACAGTTTCCGTATCCGACGTATTGAATAAGTTTGGAAGCTAGCAGATAAATATTAATTTTAATCAAAATTAGATTCAAACATTATTACCATCTTCATCGCACAGCGTGAAAATCAACTCGCTTACGGTTTCTTTCAAAGTATTCAACGAGATGGAAGTCATCATCTTAATCATTCGGTTGGGAAGAGCTGAGCCGCTGTCCAGCGCCTTCGTTCTGTCACTATTTCAAAAAGATTGGTACAAAAATTGCAACGGCGTTGAATCGTGTTCACTTACATATCTTTCGGCATCAACACGTCTCGAATGTAGATTCTAGATCGCATATCGTCTTTCGCTAAATTCTTCAAAAAGATTATCAACGGCGGTAAGACATCATCAATTCGCTGTCCGCCAACAAGTGCAGTCTCATCCTCATCGTCGCCGTTTCCTACGTGTATGGTACTTTCCGATGATGATGCGCTTAGTTTTGCTTCTGTCTTATTAAATGCAATGTCGATAGTGGACTTTAAGATGGAAAGGGATTTTTCCAAAACGCCGAGATTGGGTTGGTTACTGTCGGATCCAAAGAACAGCGTCGTATAGTTTTTCACAGGATAGTTCATCAACGTATGAATACAGTGAGATATTGGGGTAGCTAACGGATTTTTATCGACCACGTTTTCGAAATTGAGATAGATTTGCAGCGTCGACGCGAGAATTCTGAAATCGTCAAAGTTTAGTGAAATTAAACATAAAGATTGTGTCCGGTTATTTACTCTTTATATCCCTCTCTTTCGTTCCATTCTTTTGGAGATTCGGTTTTTGGTACAATACCCATTAATCCTACACTACCGTCGTTTTGCTCGGCTGTCAATAAGTTGAACATCAACTTTAAAACCTCGTTTACGACCATTACACTGTTTGCCATTGATGGCGGACTAGCTGGTAGTTGACTTTGAATCTTTGTCGTCGATTCGGTTAGAACACCTGATAAATTTTTGAGATAAACAGATACAACTGCTGAAAGGTTGTGATCTGTGAGTAGACGGAGCGAAACAGATGTCGAGTTTGATGTCAAAAGGAAAAGAATGCGGAACAGGAGGAATTGTGAATCGTTTGACAATTTCGCTGGCTAATGATTGAAATAATACGTTAGATAACGCTTAACATAAGATATATCATGCGCACCGAGCCATTCGCGAGTGCGGAAATGATTGTCCTTTCCTCTGTAATACTGAGGACTTTCGCTCGGCAATCGGCGCTTTGTAGTAATATGTTTGCGACGCACTTTAGAACTTCTAGTTGATTTTGGGAATCGACAAAGGTTTGAGTTGGTAGCATAGTTGCGTGGAGTAAAAGAATTTTCATCGACTAATTAGAAATAGCATTAGTATGTTTTCCACTTTTATAGTGTGATGTACAATTACATCTTCAGAATAAACTTTCTCAGAACCTAGGGATTCTCGGCACAACAAACGCAATACCAAAAAGCATTGGTTTAAGGCTATACAAATTATTCAAAACAACTAAATTATTAATAAATTCAAAGGAGAATTAGTTGTCGCTCAAACCTGAATCATTTTTCCATTTTTTCCATTCACCTTCTTCGCTGATGATACGCAACAAAACGTCAATAAACTGTTTCTTACTCTTTAGCAATTCATCTTTTGAACCGAACGTGTTTTCCTCGATAAACTTCCAAGTGTTTGAGTGTTTCGCAATGAATGGAGCCAATGCATTCGAAACTTTCAAAGGATTTTGAAAATCTTCCGAAGTAAAATTTTGAAGCGGGTTTAAGGTATTATCTGCAGAATAATAAAAGATTATTTATTTTTGTACTATAAAATAAAATAAAGGAAAAAAAAGAAACCTGTTGAAACCATTGATATAATTGATGACACCTCACAGATCCACCAGAGAAACTTCCACAGTTGTGAACGTTCGAGAATTTTGAATATTCTGTTTAAAAATCATCCCAATAGTGTTTATTTTGTGTTTTACTGGGTTTGATAATGGTCGGATATTTTGTTGTATACGAGATTTTTCCAACAAAATATATCAGCAACAAGAGCTACATAATCGTTGCGGTATTGATAATTTAATATTGAATTCAACACAGAATGGAGGAAAATTAAAGAACATGAGACACTTGTATGGATCAGGCAAAGGGCCGATCGGTGATTTCAGTCTTTTGCACATCTAACTGATATTTTTTTAAAAATATATTATTAATGCATTAAATTTGCGTGAATGCATGATTCATGATAACAAATGCATCGGAGAAGGATCCACCGGCCGTTCAACGAGAGGCGAGCATTGGTGTTACTGATAAAATAAAATTTGTTTTCGAAAAACATTAACACTTTATAATCTTATACTATGAAGAATACGCTAAACATTAATAACTCTCCTCATATTGCAACCCCCGTGGATTCACTTTCCATCGACTCGAGTGTTATCGCCGAAGCTACTCGCTATTCCCCGAATTACACGCCGAAACGTACGCTTTCTTTGAAAGGACATGTCCCCGATACGTTCATCTTGCACAACAGCGCGACCAATACTATCACTACTGTCCCATCGAAACAGGCTCCTCCTGCATCTCTAGAGAGTTTTGATAATTCCCTTCCAGAGATGCTGTTCAACGAGACTGGGCGCACCTCTCCCGTTAAAGAAGTTTCGCAGCACTATTTCTCCCGACGAGCTGAATTATCTAAGCAGATAAAGCCTTCCCCGTTGCGCGAGACAACCAATACGTTTGCACTTGTTTCGGAACAGTCTACAACTCCGCGAACTTCCCCTACGAAGCTTGCAACTGTTCACGATCATCATGATAAGTCGGCTATGGAGCCTATCAACAATGGAATTCCCGTCAACACTGTAGAAATCCAAATGAAAAACTCGGATATGAGCAAAGCCAGAATTTCCAACGAAGACCTTCACGAAACGCAAAAGACTAATTCTTCACTCCCGCAAGAGCAAGTGCATAAACAACCTAAAATCCATACATCGTTGCAAAGCAGCAAATCGGACCAATCGCCATCTACGTTTGCCTTGCAACAATCAACCATCCAACGAGTTACCACTGATGTTCTGAACGAAGAAAAGCCCCTAAGATCGAAACGTTCTAAATCCGCCGCCAGGGTGCCAGACGATTTCGTTATCCGCCCACGGGTTGATAGTGATGAACACTTCAGAGCAAACCCCCTGATTCTGCAAAACCTTGTTGTTACCTCCACCGCTCCGTCACATATCGAGGCAATGGAAGAACCGAAAACCTTCTTCACGCGACGAACACAGAGCGTCAAGAACGTTGTCATTAGCTCCCTTAACGACCCACCGCCGCAAAAATCCGAGGGTGATCAAATCGCACAAGTTCTCAAGCATGTGCTCGCAGAATCCGGTCTGATTGCCAAAAACGAATGCACCGCTGCTAATGCTTTGTTTATACAAGATTCGCGACGCAGTCAATCTCGTGAACGTGGTCGGGAGGTCAAAATCACACAACTTCATCCACCAAAGCAACTCCAGCACGATCAAGATTCACCAATGCTCGATGACGACAGTTCGGCAATTTACAGACCAGATGACGGCGTGTCGGTTTACCAATCACCACGTCGATCTAATTCTGCCAAAGATTTACGGTTAACCGAAGTCGAAGCGGATCTCACTGCGATTGGAATTTTGCCGGTGAAAGTCAAGCGATCTCAATCTACCAAACCGGCGCGTCGGGATAAATCGGTTGGCAGAAAGGAATCGAATTGGGATGATTCTGCGTCAACGATGTCGACGTTTTCAGCAAAGCTTATGGAAAAGACTAGTTCTTTACCAAGAAATAAACAGACTGCGAATGCACCGGCACCTGAATTGAAGCGTAGCGTGTCTGGAGGAAAGGATGCTAAACAGCGAAGAATGATATTGTTGTCGGAGGATACGAATTTGGTTGATTTGGATTTGTCAAAGATTCAGCCATCGAATCCGGTATGGCCAAATGCGGGGACGAAAGTGAATGGGAATCCGAAAAAATTATGGGCACTCTTTTAGAAGGAAATTGAAACGACGGGCAGGTTTCCGAAGTGGTTCAATTTTTTTATTTTTAAGTAGAGAGTATCCTTATTTCCCTCATTTCTATTTCGGTTTTTCGTTTTTTTGCCCTCATTTAACTTTAGAGAAAATTAAAAGAATTGATATAATTTGTTTGATTTGATTTAACTCGCTATAATGTTTCTATATTTTTATTTCCTTTTTTCTTTTATTTATAAAACATCCTTTGTTATTAGATGTGTAT
>JADGJK010000369.1:0-17744 GCA_027600645.1 Nowakowskiella sp. JEL0407
CCCCCTTCACCCCCTCATCCCCACACACTTTTCCTTCCTAGTAATTCCCATCGACAATCCTCAACGCTCCTAATCTCAAAAATCATCCTAGCCTTCATTCTCCTCTCAATCTCCGGCACAACACTCTCAACATCCGCATCTGACCTCGCATCCCTCCTCAAACTCCCACAATCATCTTTCGGCGTAACAATTCTCGCACTCGCAACTAGTCTCCCGGAAAAATTCATTTCGTTAATTAGCGCCTATAAAGGCCACGATGGGATCGTTGTCGCGAATACAGTTGGGAGTAACGTGTTTTTAATTACACTTTGTTTAGGTGTTTTATTATCCTTTGGGGATGTGGAGGTGATAAGGCAAGATGTTTTGGCGGTGGATTTGGGTGTGGTTTGGATTAGTTCGTTGGTGTTGTGGGTTGTTGTTTGGTTTGGTGCGAGGCGGTGGGTTGGCGTTGCGATGTTGATACTATACATTTTATTCATTATATTCAGATTAACTCCTGATTAACTCAACAATTTTGTTCTAATAAAACATGTACACAAATGTAATATATTCAAACAGGGGTATTCATTTCTTTAATCAATCACAATGACTTCAACTTCCTTCACCTTTGCAACTTTCATTTCACTATCAACTCGTCGCTTTTTTCCATCAACCGCCAAAGTATCAGATAACAACTGCGGACTCATCGCACGGACTTTTTGTAACGCGCGTGATTTCGCGGCGGCGAATAAGCGCGCTTGTTCCTCCCGTGCTTCTTTCGATAAATGTGAATCAAACAAATCCGGGCTTTTCACTCGGACTCGTTTTTCCGGAGTAATATCACTACGGTTTTGTAATTCGTTCACGTTTGTTTTCAGAGTTGGTGTTCCAACAACGTTTCCAACGAAACGATTGCTTTCGGTACTTTTGCCTGTTAAAGATTCTATTCCTACGTTGATATTGCTATCACTTCCAAATCCTCTCGAAATATCTGTAGGAGTTACCCCACTCCGCTTCAAAACTCCAACCACCTCTTTCCGACGAACCGCAACTTGCTTAAAAAACTCCTTCTTCTGTTCCGCACTCACACCCGAAATCCCAAACCGTTTATCACCACTTTCACTCGTAGCAAAAACACCTTCGAAACTACTAATTGATTTCATCTTTTTATTTTCTGGTTTAGGTTCTTCTGGTTCCATTGCATCATCGTTAGCGTTAACTTCGGTAGGTTCGTTGTTGCTGACAAAAGTCGTAGTAAACAATTTCGTACTCGCGAGTCGTTTAATTTCTTCTGGATTAAATAACCCGCGTTCAGATTCATTTAATTGGATTTCTTCGTATATTCTCCGTGGTGGTGGTTTTTTTGGAATCTGCTCGGTTTCTTGAACTTCGGTTTCGTCGTCGATTATCATTGCGTCGATTGGGTCTGGGACGTTGGATAGATCGATGATTTCTCTTGGGGGTGATGTAAAGATTGAAGATGGGTTGTATGATGGTTCGTAGTCGGGGTCGTTGGTTAAGTCCGTTGGTTCGGTTTGGTCTTCAGTTGAGTTTTGTAGTGCTGTTAAATCATGCAATTCGCTATGACGAATTAAAAAAAAAAATGAAAAATAAATTAAAAAAAATAAAAAAACTCGACACTTAAGGAAATTTAAACTCAAAAGTGGGTTACCTTCCAGGAGCTGCAAAGACGGTATCTTCAAAATCAGCAAGCTCTTCCTTTTCTTCGCGAACAACTTTCGCTAATTCTTCCTTTCTTGCCATCTTTAGTTCCTCTCGACTCATCTTTTTGGTTTTCCGTGCATCTTTCTTGGGTTCTTTTGTGGAGTCTTCACTACTACTCTCACTCTTTGGAACCATTCTACCCATCAATCCTGGTATGGCACCTTCCATCCACTTTTCAAAGAAAGTCTCATCCTGATACATTCTATTTGCCGCAATCTCTGCTTCAACCTTCTCTTCCTTCAAACCATCACTGGAACTCTTCCGTTTAATATTCTTTGGATGAATAATCCACGGATGCACCAACACCGTTCGTTTAACCACCGCCCACCCAGCCTCAACATCACACCCACTATCCAAAAACACCGCTCCCAATATTGCCTCATAAATATCAGCAAGATACTTGGGCGGTTCCACCAAAATCGTCGGCAACTCCATCGTAAACTTCTCCCCCTTCAACACCTTCTGCATAACCTCCCCCTCACAATCCTTATTATCATCTAACACCTTCTCCAAACACGTCATAAACTCTTCAATCCTCGGCTGCATAGCTTTCGAATTATACCTCAACAACCGCGGAAACCCCAACTGCCCCGACACACACGACAAAAACTGGTTCCCCACTAAATTCGATCGATAATCAGTCAACTCCTCCGGCGGGAAATTCGGGTACCGTTTATACAAATACCGCATAATCACAAACCCCAACACCGAATCACCTAAAAACTCTAACCGCTCCGAAGACTTTCGATACAAATTCGCCGCTGATCCATGCGTTAGTGCTTCAATAACTAACCCCGGATGTCGAAACTTATACCCTACAATCCCCTCAATTTTCTCCACCACCGCCATCCCTTCATCATCAATAATATCCCATACATGCACCCCCGAGTTTATATCATCTTTCTGGTAAACACTCCCATCCATAACACCATCCATAATCGTCCGAAAATACGTATTCTTCCAATCCCCTTCATACTCCTCCCCCAACAACTTTTGTATCGCCATCGCACCACCTTTAACTCCCCCGCCAACCACACAAGCACCAATAACAGCCTCAATACAATCCGCAATCGCATTCTCAGAAATCATCTGCGTCGGCACTACCTTAACTTCCTTCTCTTTACTCTCCACAACCTCAACATCATCATCCTGATCAACCACAATCAAAAACGCATTCCCTTTTTTCCGCTTCACCATCTCTCTAAACAACGGTCGCCACTTCTTCCTCGTTATCCGTTCACTCAATATATAATCCGATATATTCACCTTCTGATTCTTCACCAACCCCATATTCCGTTCCAACACAATCCTATGTCGCGCCAACACCCCTTCATCTTGATGTAAATGCGTCGCGAATAAATGACACGATAAATGTACTTTTAAATACGCATCTCCCAACGTCTCCAACCGCTCATAATTAAACTGTAGTCCCGCTGATGGCGACGTTAACGCTTCGTCTAAATGTCTCAAAACCACCGGCGCTTGATGCAACCTCGTCACGTTCCGGAAATCTATGGATGTTAACCGTCGTTGCATTCCTTGCAGGATTAATGGCATGTATAGAAGTGACGCGATTACGGAATGTGAAATTGGCCACGGGCGAGCAAATTGTGGGATCATTACGGCGTTACTGGCGTTTTTGTCTTCCATTCTGCTGCGGGAAATGTCACCTGGTTGGAGGATCCGTGGTAACGTGCAGGCGCGGATAAGTGGTTGGTGTTCAGAGATTTTTTTAGGACAGCTTAATCTTCCTTTATAAAATCCACGCAAGTTATCGAATTTGTTGTTTAAGTCGAGTTTTGTTGATGGTGTCGAGTCGTTTAGTATTTCTCGGACTTGAAAGGTTCGTTTGTAAAAGATTCGGTCGACGAGGACGTACGATTCGTTGGGTTCTTGTTGGATGTAACTGTTTACGTCGTCAAGTGATAGGTCTTGGTCTTCTTCAAGTGATTCGTATTTTGTAAAGATTTTGGATACTTTGGAAATCATTTTCCAGTCGATGGTTTCTTCGGATTCGGATTTGATTATGGGGACGACAAAATATGTCCATTCTGCATCAACAGTGAATATACTGCGAAGCACAAGGTGGAAGGCTGATGCGTGGAATCGTCGAATGTTTGACAGAGCGTCTGGCGTAAGTAGAATGCAATTGTTATCGTTGATTGCGTGAATACGAATATTCAAACGTTTGGTTGTTGTTGACGCAAAACTGGTTTGATCTGTTCTCTCTGACGTGGATTCCATTCCAACCTCCAGAGTCATTCGTAGATCGTCCAAGTTTGAGATTTGCCGTGGAGTCATTACACCCACATCAAGACGTCTCAATTTCTTAGTGACAACGGTCTTCACAGTTCCGTCTGGCAATTCGGTGATTTTTATGTGTTCTTGTGAAGGATCAATGATCGAGTAAGGTATTTTGTCCTTTGAGTTGGTAATAATTGTCGTGATTTCTTCCATCGAGATCGTATATACCCAAACCGTGTTCTTATCTTCATCTGTTTCCTTTGCAAAATAATCTTCAATCGGAGTATCACTGTTATCACACGAAATAGAGTTATCGGTCACCGTCGCCGCTGCTGCATCATTAAACTTCCAATATCCATCAAACGCCGTTGGAATCTTTACACTACACTTCAATTCACGAATCTTCCTATTCAACTGCCGCCCTCTAAAGACTTCCTTCTCTTCCTCATCCAACCCTTCCAACAACTCCTCATCAACAAAAAACGGATCGGAATTCTTCACTTTCCGATGAATAGATTTCAAATTGTCGTCCAGCTCTCCTTCTTCATGTAAGAACTTAATCGCCTTCAAAGCCGCTGCTCGTTTCGCTTGCATTTTTGTGGTTTCATATCGTTCCGCAAACACTCGTCGAGATTTTACCGGCACATAATCTGGCAGCGTCAATTTTCCCAACCACCCGATTTGTACTCCCAGTGTCATCAACGCTTCATTTTTCCCTCCATCCAATAAATTCGAATTGCTAAGAGTCCCACTAACAGGTGAAAAATCAAATTCTACTCCAAGATCAACCGACGCATCCCTTAATTTCGAAGCAAGATACGTAAACAAAGAAGTAATCGCAGTCTGATACGTAGCAATAGCACCTGTCGACGGAACAGTATAAATCTCATGCGGCATCGGGTTCATTGTCGGTAACTCTCGTCCGTCAACTTCCATATCCATAACTCCTTTGTTTTTCTCCAACTTGATTTTCATGAGGATTTCGGCTTCTTGGATCTTTGCGATTCGGATGTTGTGGCACATGTTGTCCCGTTCGGCCATAATTATGAATTGGGATTCTTGGTGTCGTGCTCGTCCGCGTGATTGAATATGCTTGGTGACCGTATTGCTCAAGTCAAACCTGCGAAATGAATTAAATAAACGAACTTGAAGAAATAATCTACTTACCTTATGATAACATTACATGGTTGAATATCCAAACCTTCTTCCGCGACCTATGAAACAAGCATTTCAATGTCTTTTCAGAACAAAGTATTTAAACTAAATCACTTACACTGGTGGCAAACAACAATTTTATATCCCCCTTCCGAAACTTGGCAATCGTCTCGCGTTGCTGAATAATACTCATCTTGGTATTAACACTAACTTTCCCAGGCTTTCTCATCGCATCTGACCCATGTCCAACCATAAACCCCGTATTCCACGACTCAAATCCAGGAAGCTTCGTAAACAACGAATGCAGCGATTTCGCAGCCAAGCGTTGTTCAACGAACACAATTCCGCGAAAATTCTCAATCGAAAACCTCTTCAAGATTGATATCAACGTGAGTACTTTGGACGACAAATACTGATCTTCTGGCACTGGTGTATTAGGGAATAAGTTCGGTGAAATTGTAAATCGTTCTGACGTGGTATTTAATGATAACCGAGACTTTATGTACGTCGCCTTAAGAAGTTTCACGATATTTACAATTTCTTTGTTCTTCGGATTCGGTTCATCATTAGCGAGGTATTTTGCGTGTATTTCTTCGATTCGATGTTCTAAACTTCTCTCCGCGCACCACGACCCCAATTCCATCAAGATGTATTGCAAATTTTGCATTATCTTATCGATTACGAGGGTATTTTCTTCTGTACGCATTCGTTCCAGATAGAATTGAAGTTCAGGTTTGAAATAGGATGTTGTGCGGTCATAATAAACGATTTCTTCTTGCGTTTTGTTGACGAATTCGGTGATTGAACTGGTACTTGGAACTACTGCGACTGAGAACAATGCTGCTTCCAAATTTCTAAATACAGAACACATTTAAGAAATAAAATATTGGAAATTAAATTGTTCAATTCTAATATACCGAATAGAAAGCTCCGGATCCTCCAACGATGCAGTTGGAGAGGCGGTCAATCCAAGAACTCTCGGTCGTTTCGAAACATCTACAGCCGCATAATGATACTTGAATATTTGCATTTGTTCAGAGTCACCTCGTGCGTGATGACACTCATCCACAACCAAAAGCGTGATTTCTCCCATTGACAAATAGGAAGAGTGAAGTAAGTTCTTGAAGATCTCTGCCGTCAACACTATAACATCACATTTTTCCACATTTTCTCGCCAGTGCGAAATCGTCCACTAAATTATATTGTGAAAAACCAAAAATAAGATCGTGGGAAATTTTGGAAATCGAGAAATTCGTACCTTATTCAAGCCCAAGTCACCGCCTGAGAATTGTGAAACTCGCAGATCGCTGTGTTTTCGGATATATTGCGATTGCTGATGAACAAGATTCACAAGCGGAACGATCATTACAGAAAGTGATTTCTGAAATAAACAAAATAAACTGTCGCTCAACAAAAAAAAAACATTCTAGTAAAACTCACTGTTCCTAATTTCGAACAAGTTTCAGCGTAGTGAATCATCAACTGAAGTGCGATTAAAGTCTGCAAAAACATGAACCACAACATGTAAATTCAAAATGTAATGTAAAGTCCAAGAATTCAGCGAACCTTCCCAGTCCCAGTTTCCATTACAACAATAGTATTTCGGGTTTTAGCGATCTCGATTAACTCCAATTGATAAGAACGAGGTTGTAGCATAATTTTTCCTGATTTTGGCCCGAGAGTTGGGCTTGAATGTAAAGGCGGTGGGGACAATACCGCAATATCGGGAATACTCTGAGAGGGTGCCGGTGCAATGTCGTCATCATCGATTACTATTACTTCAGTTTGAGCTTTCGGTAGCGAGTTCAAGCCTGTGAACAGAATTGTATTGGGGGAAAGCGCCATGTGAAAGGATCGTTTTATTGATATAGGTAAATGTCTTTTTGTCAATCGCGGTGTGCGGAGAGTTGAAGGATTCCGTCTCCTCCAGCGAAAGAATGAGCCCGGGTGTGTCAATCGGATGTTGTTGGGGGATTGATAGCGATTGTCCTCAGTTTGAATGCAAATCTACAAAACGGATATGATTCATGCGAATCTTTTAATGGGCGCCTTCGTTGAAATTATGGAGTTTCTTTTTCCGTAAAGAAGTTCGTTATTCCCAATTTGAGTTCTTGACATGAACGAGGTTGTTGTAAAAGTGTCCCAGATCACCGTAAGAAAAAGAAAACAAATAGGAAGCAGTCTCGGGATATTAATACATCAAATGCGCCGGGGAGAAGGGAAACAACCGAACAATATACTCAGCTCGTTGAAAGAGAGAAAGATTTTGGGAAAGCAATTCCAAGAAGAGAGCGCAAACTTGGAGAAGCTGTAACTATGATGAACAACTTCTGAAAGGAATTTATTTAACGTCTTTAATTAAGGGAACCACCGCTGCTGGATGCACATAACTGAATTCAAATTTCCACTCCCTTCACCATCGTTCAGAAAGGTTGCAAACTTTGCGAAGAAATTTCTCCGAGCAATAAAATCCGTCGGTTTACAATCTTACCCTCTCCACGTCCCATTGATTACCGCGAACGAGCTCTCACCAGATTTGGTGTGATCGAAACTCGATTTATCTTTTGTAGCGAAAATCTTTCAATGAATTGCGGAATATAGTCAGCGAATTAGTTTAAAACAAAGAAAGTGGGGTCTTTAGGTGAAGTACGAGGATTTGATTTGTTCCCAGTTCTTAGTTCACTTTAAACCTGTTCATTTAGAGGGCCAACCGGAATCGGGAAAAGCTATTTATTGTACCATTTAGGGTGTGATCAGCGACAGAATGAAGCATATAGAGTAACCTACATCAACGACTGTGGATCTTGGAAGGATGATCCTTGGAAGTACGTTATGACCGAACGGTAATGTCATTTTTCGAGGACGAAATAGAGGGAACTTCAATAGTTGACCTTGCCAATGATGTCCTGAATGCACCCATCATCGAAAAAAGAAATCGATTTGATCATCTAATACTACACATTCGGATTATTATATACACGAAGAAATATCACTGGTTCTTCATCTGCGATCAATTTAAGGTATTGTTTAATCCCTCGATAATGCATTCCTGTCCCTTCCATTTCATTCAATTTCTCTCCAAAAAACAGTGCGAACGCAGTGTTATCGTCGGTGTGTCTAGCTTCAACGACCAGGATCATCAGAATTCCCAGGTTGGCAAATTTAAGATGTGTCTGGTTACATACTCGAACAAGATGAATTCGAGCAATGGTGTGAAAATATTCCTCTCCGCGAAAGTGAAACGTAGGTTGATCCAAAATCCGATGACGCTCAGTGTGCTTTGTATTGGACAGGTAAAAAGAGTTACTTTAATGCTCCAATTATAATATGATTCTTATCGATTCCCAAAGGTGGTGTTCCTCTTGAGCTGTCCACTCTATGGAACCAACCACCTGTTGCATTGTCCGACAAAGTCCGGCAATATTGCGATTCTCGATTTTCTTTGTTTTTAGGTTGCCATCGGAAATTTTTGGAATCAGTGAAGAAGGAAAAATCTAAAGAGTGAATGATTCGAATGATGCTGGAGATTTCTCCACCACTCGTGACTTGTTACATTGATAGGCGATTGCAAGTAATTACAACTAATGATGCGGGCGAGCAAATAATTACTGCGATTAACCTGTTGCACGGCAAGCAATTCTTCGCCGTTATGATAAGTCGATAATTCGCAATCTGGATATCATATTGAGCGGCATATTAAGTAATTCCCACGAACGTTCTAATGATGCGACGAAAGGGGATATTGTAAAGCGGTACATACTTGCGAGATTAATAATCGAAGAAAACATCTTTAATTTTTTTTATTCTGCATTTTTCTGATTTACACCTTTCATCCAGAAAGAATTTCGGTTTCAAGCAACCAGAGTTTTGTTGTTAAATGGGGAACTATCTCTGAACACAGTCAAGGGTCAGTAAAAGTGGAAGAAATAGTACATTTACCGACAAATGAACTTTCATTTTCATCTGCGGACCCAATAGATACCTTGTTTGTTCCGATATTAACAAACGATGCTGTATTTGATTTTGGCATTTGGATCAGCAACGAGCGTAAACAGCTTGCATTCAATGTCATTATCAGAAATCCATACACGGTTCATCCAGAATTCAACCATTTTCAGAATCTCAATTTGGGAAATGAATTTTGTGGATGAGGTTACGAGACTGAAATTACTGGATTATTTCTGGAGATTTTTTCGGTACGGCAGCTGGTCGCAGAGGAACAAAAGGGAGTGTGATTTTCTTTGATGAATTATCATCAGCTTTGGGGAGGGTTGAGTTTGTTGGTTAGTTATTGTATTTAAAACAATATCTTCGTAAATTAGTAAAACTATGGCAAGATTTTGACCTTGGTTTACTTTGCATATCAGACGAATAAATAAAAACTCATGACTGTTTTACTTTGCACAGAAATTTATGTTATAGAATTCACTGTAAAACTTGTTGATACCCAAGTATCTATCAATTTCCTAAAAAAATTTTCAGGCGTATCTGTCAAAAACCTGTGCAGCTGCAAAATTTTCAGTTCTTTCAACTTTTCAACATTATTTCGCTTTTCTGAACACAGCTCCAGTAACACATGGCAGAAAACATTATTTTTATCTCGTATCGTCAAGTATGCTGCAATCTTTGTTTTCTAAACATCTGATGGTTCTCCTGAATTCTCCTTATTTTTCTCCCCTTCCTTAGTCCACCTGCAAGGCGGAAGCAGCATATCTCCACAAAAGCATCCTCGCACAGGACAATACACGGACAGTGTTTTGGGACTTTGCGTCAATCCCGGCTGGAACAAAGTGGAAGCAGTGTTTCCTAGACAACATTGGCCAGGCGTCGCTTGTTGTTTTACTTGTGTCCAAGGCGACGATAAAGACTTTTGAAGATAGTGAAGATCCGGATAATCTTCTTTTAGAGTGGGATGTGAGTGGGAACATATTCTTTATTGTTTGTGGAGAAATTCAAATTTTTGTGGAATTTTTTGAAGATTGCGGTAGGTCGATACCTCGAAGGTAATCTAAAAATCCTGCCAGTATTTTTCTTGGACGGCGACGAGAAGGATTTCGACTTTCGGGGAGTACAGCTCCACACCACGGTCGCGGACGGATGTGGACGGTCGTTTAAGGAAATTTGGAAGGAGATTTCGCAGATCCAGGGGATCAAAGTTCATTTTTCTCACGTTCACGATATGGAAGCATTGGATATACGCATCAGTAACCTGTATTATTCAAGATTATTTCTTGTTTTTTTTTTCTTTATTTTGTGTAAACTGAAATTCATAGGATTCCGATTACGACGACGACGACTCTTTCCCAACCGGCTCTCCCCGCTATCTCCGAATCGATTGACGAACCGCGGATCTTTATCGGACGCGAGGACGTGCTCGAGAAACTCTCCCTTTGGTTCGCGGATACAACGAAAGGCGCGGCGGTGATCTTTTTCGGCGGACCAGGAATCGGCAAGACGACGGTGGCGACGCACTTTATTTCGATTTGCTCGGACTCTCTCAAATATTCGCATATTCTCTTGGTTAGTTTGGTCTCGGAGTACACGTTTCAGGATACGGTGATTGATTGTTGCAAAACTGTGGGTATCCCACTTGACGACGATTTTGAGAAGAATAAAGGGGCGTTTTTCAATTGGCTTAAGAAAAATAAGTCATATTTGATTGTGGTTGACAACGCGGACGACAAGGATATCACAAAGAAATGTTTCGGAAAGCTCTCAAAGTTTAGCGGTCATGTGCTGATCACATCGCGGAATCCAGCTATCGACCAATACATTCCACTCGGAGTTGAAATCAACCGAAAAAATCGACTGGAAATCACCATCTGGCCCGATGAAATCACTCGACGATACGTAAACTCCCGACTTGAGTCTCGTCTACCCAAAACAGATTCAGAGAAGGATTATCTTGAAAAGATTTTAAAGTTCTTGAACGGATACCCACTTATCGTGGAACAGATGTGTTCCTTCATGGCCGATGACCACGGTCGAAGCTTTGAGAAGTATTACGAACTACTTGATCGTCGAAGCCAACAGATCTGGGATCAGGAGCCTGAACCTGCAACGTCGCGATACCAACGAACCATTGATGCAACGTTTGGAATCGTAATTCGTCATTTCCAGCAAACTGGTAACCGTGCGGCATGCATTGTTCTTGGAGCAATTGGATGTGTATCAAATACAAGCATACCGATTGATACATACCTTCGTCAATATCTGGTCAAGGCTGGGATTGATGTGGAAATCGACAGCGTTATATCCACTTTGATTAAAATTTCCCTGCTACAGTTGGACGACAGTGGGAAATCGGTTTCCATTCATCTGGCGATCCAAGATGTTATCCGACGAACACTAGATTCTGGAGAGTATTTGGATACTACGTTCAGCAACTTTGGTGTCACAGTACTGGACAAGATTCTTCCAAAAAAAAATAAAAATCGGACATTTGAATCATCCACCATCTCCACTGGAACGGCGTTGCTCCCACACATTGTAGAACTCTATTCTCGTTCGCACAAACATGATAGCGAGTTAGCTTCTTTACTTTTTAATGCTGGTGACTTTGCGAATTTCATTGGATCCTACGAAATCGCGAAAAGATTATTCACTCTTTCAATTGAAATTTACTCCAAACTCAACGGAAGAGACAGTCAAAATGTTGCGAGTGCAATTAATTACCTTGGGGATATTGCGAAAAGACAAGGTGATTACGCCGAAGCGAAAAAGTTGTACAACGAGAGTCTGGATATCAAAGAGAAAGTTTACGGTACACGCCAGCACGCTGAAATTGCTGTCACCATCAATAACCTTGGGGATATTGCGAAAAGACAAGGTGATTACGCCGAAGCAAAAAAGTTGTACAACGAGTGTCTGGATATCTTCGAGAAAGTTTACGGTACACGCCAGCATGCCAATATTGCTGTCACCTTCAATAACCTTGGGGATATTGCGAAAGCACAAGGTGATTACGCCGAAGCGAAAAAGTTGTACAACGAGAGTCTGGAAATCAAAGAGAAAGTTTACGGTACACGCCAGCACGCCAATATTGCGATCACCATCAATAACCTTGGGGATATTGCGAAAAAACAGGGTGAATTGGACAAAGCATTGAAACTGCATTTAGAAGCCCTCGTTATATTCAAGCGGATCTATGAAACTTCACATCATGCGGATATTGCTGGAATAATGTTTTATATCGGAGAGACCTTTGAAGCGATGGATGATTTTGAGAAGGCGAAGTTAAACTACGAGCAAAGTTTGGAAATTTTTAAGAAAGTTTTTGGTGTTGATCATGATTGGTGTTTGGTTGTAAGTGGAGCATTGGAGAATTTGAAATTGAAGAAGAAAGATGTTGAGGGATTAACAGCAATATCGAGCAATTTGGAAGTGAGAGAGAAGGATAGTGAAATGCTTCAGCTATCAATTACAGAACCCGAAGAGGAATTCAGTGAAGCAATCGAATCGAAAGGAAACGTTAATGTTCTCGATCATGTTGAAGCACCGGTGGATGTGAAAAGAACCCCAAAGACATTTTTCGGAAGATTTTTTTCAAAAAAGAAGAAATAAAAATTGACGATTTCAATTTTAGTAACTGTTCTATTTAATAAATCAATGTCTGAAATCATATGTGGTAATATTAATTTAAGGTGTCAAAAAACAATGAACACGCCCAAGAAAAACCAAACGATCCGCGTGGACACAACGTACAAACTAAATGACAGGGAACAATATCTCCTCGCTCACGAGTCAATCCCGTCATCTCCTACTTCTCGTTCCGCCCTCAAATATCCCTCGAGAACTCCGTTAAAATCTCGTTCTGCTCCATTTGAGCCCGCTTCCCCAACTGAAAACCTCAACAAGGAGAATTCCATCAAAGGCTCGGACTTGTATGCGCTCGAACCAAAGAAAACTCCGAGTAAAATGTCGGAATTAGGCGGGGTGTGGACTCCAATGAAAAAAGGTTCGACCGTCGCCGCTGCGAAACTATTCTCTTCTCCTAAATCTAAAGGAACCAAATCTCTTAAACGGAAAATTGAAAAAATTGTCGAAAATAATGCGGACAGCGAAGAGGACTCATCTGACGACGAAGATGAAGAATTTGGTGAAGAGGAACTTAACGAGGAGATGATAAAGAACACCGCGGACGACGAAGAAGACGATGACCCGAATTCTTTAAGCAACGTCTACAATGCCTCGCAAGAACAATACTTTGCAGCCAACAAAACAAATTCAAAAACATCAAATAACACACTTGCGAAACTCCCTCAACTCGAATTATCCGATTTTCATAAAATCCGACCTTTACTCACACTCAAACATAAAAAAGAAATCGAAGAGTTGAATTTTTGGCACGAAGAGTTGTTTGAACAATGGGTGTTTGAATTAACTTTAGGAGATTTTAATTTGATGTTTTACGGCTACGGGTCGAAGATTAATCTCATTAGTAAATTCGTGGACAAATACTTGATCGATGCTCCAGTTGTCGTCGTAAACGGATTCTTCCCGTCGATTAGCATCAGAGAAATCTTATTGCAAATCGTGCAAGGCGTCCTACAATTACCAGACGTCCCAGCATCGCCTCCAGAACTGCTAGCCGCGATCGAGTATTACTTTGAAGACGACAATCGCGAACTTGAGAAACTTTACGTTGTGATCCACAATATCGATGGAACGAATTTACGAAACGAAAAGTCTCAATCGTATCTTTCGCAATTGGCGAGTATATCAAATATACATTTGATTGCGAGTATCGATCACATTAACGCACCGCTACTTTGGGATTCTGCTGCAACGTGTAGATTCAATTTTGTTTGGCACGATGTGACAAACTTTACACCGCACATAACCGAGTCGTTGAGAATAACTTTATGGACGGAGTATCGAATGGAGCGGAAGAGATAACTTTGCGGGCAGCGATTTAAGAATTGAAAAGAGTGAATGAAAATGCGCGAAAGTTGTTTACGATTGTTGCAAAGCATTAGACGGAGACGGAGCATGGGATTATGTACGATGCGTTGTTGGAGAGATGCCGGGAACAGTTTATTGCGAGTAATGCGATTATGTTTAGGAGTTTGTTGACGGAGTATAGAGATCATAAGATGTTGGTTAATCGGGAGACGGATGATGGGGAGATTCTTGTTATTCCGATGCAGAAGGATGCGATTTTGGGTGTTATTTCGTGGTTGAATGAGAAGTGATGTTTTCGTATTGGATTTTTTTTACGTATTTGAAAGGTTTTATTATTGGATTGGTTTACATATATTTTTTTTACAATAAACGAAAAAGTCGAATTAAATTCACTTGATATTCAAGCTGAAATTCCTCCATGGACCGGCACCCATATGTTGCTATTTTGCAAGCACGAAATGGAATCAGTTTTTTGCAAAAATATTTTCTCGACAATCTCTGTTGATTTTACCTCTGTGAATTTTGCCGATTGGCCATAGAACTTTGTAGGCATATCATGAATCGTCGGAACTTGAGATCCATAACGACTCGATGTTCTCATATAAAGAGGGTGTTGTTTAACGACATTGTACGATCCTTCACCAAGAGATGTAGTAAGCAACAGTGTTGTGGTAAAAATCTGAGCTCAAGTCTAACCAGGAGATTGAAATCTTTCTGCAAGTGATGCGATATCGATAGAGATCACACGTTTTATTTGAGGTTCGTTTTGGTGTCCGAGTGGTTTGGTTTCCGTGATTTCCATGACAATCTAATTTCTCACATTTGATCAATCAAACCCTCCTCTTAATCCAATCAGGCAATTGAAGTGCACATATGTCTTCAGGAGTTCCTGATATTACTGAATTTATTTTTCCCTGACATTATTCTTGCATACAAGCGCTAATTAAACAGAAGTTTTAAAAGTGCAAAACAAAATCTCATAAACGATCAATAAATATTTCGTTCATTCTTTCAACATAATAATTTATTCACATAAAAACCACCTTCAAAATCAACTCCAGACTAAATTATAAATTAACACAGCAACACCAGATAAAATCCCACGTCTTTTGTAAAAAACCACTTAGAATCTCCGATTCCCTCGCCATCTCTCTACCATCATCCGACCTAACAATCGCCTTGATCATATCACCTTCAATTTCGATATTGGCGATCACAGATATCATTTCGATATTGGCGATCACAGATATCGGAGTAAATCTTTCATTTAGTGCAATCGATGGAGTGAGTAATAGCGTTAGTGCAGTAGAAGGCGCCCAATTCGTTACTTCGACAAAGAAATTCGGTGTTTCTTTCGATATCGAATGATTGAATACCGTGAATAGTGAATTGAAATAAACTTGTCTTCAAATAATCTGAAAAACAATATTTGTTTGCACACGTTAAGGAGAAGCGAATTTAAATACCTTTAGAACCTTGGACACAGCATCAACGCTCAAACAAAAAATATGGTATATGGAAGCAGCGGGTCCTGCTTCTGCGCCGGTAACTTCGCCTAACCGCCTGCATTCCGAGCACTGCTATGTTCGACTATTTTTGATGGAACAACTCATGGGTATACCGGACACCCCACTCGAAACAAATACATCACGTAACAGATTTTGTGTTGCTAATTGCGAATATATTGGCGCCTTGTTCGGTGCCCTGAAGGTTTCACCCCTGGAGACTTTACTAATAGGAGACAGAATTAAATTTGAACAAGAAAAACTGAAAATTCTTCAATTCTGAGCGTACCATCGCACCCATATCTCGAAGCGTCGAACGTCAATTTCATTAATTCTTTGGACTCCGTTTGCATTTATCTCCGAGATAAGCGTAAACCTACCGCTGTACTCTTCGCTGAGTGTGAAATTACGGAAGAGATAGTTTCTGGAGGAAGAAGTGATTGAAGGTTTTCGCAATTAAATGTCGTTCGCAATATTGGATTTGCGGTGGGGGAAAACGTTTAAGTTACCGTGAAAAAAAGTAAATTTTTGTTGACCAGCGCGTCAAAATAATGGAGATTTTTGATAGTTTAAATTCGATTTTAAATTTTGTTTTGAAGAAACTCGGCGTTCTCCCTATTCCCACTCCATCATCAGATAATGATATCCCAATTGTTCGAGTTCAGCTGACGCATCTTTCCCTTGAGACTCTGTTGTTAATTTGCTCATTCATAGATCCGGCGTCGAAAATTACCCTATCCAACACTTGCACATCCGTTCGTCGCGCACTCATCAAATCATGTTTTTCTTCCCTTACCCTGTCAGTAAACACCAAATCTCTCAGTTTCATGAACGCATATATAAGTAATCCTCAAAATGCAAAACTAATTCGATACTGTCCGCAAACCGTGCACATCATATCCGACTACAGCCCAACGAGACTCCGCTCATATCGGAATTTAATTTTATTCTTCCATCAAGCGCGTTTCGCGAATCTGCAGGTTCTCCGATTCGAAAACTTTCCCACGGATTTATTAGATGTATTAGGAAAATACTTGCTGCAAATTAAAACACTCCGACGACTCGAATTCGGTCGACTCCATTTCTTTAGAAAGTTTCTTCTATACAATACGTTTTACCGCGGACTGGAGAGTTTGAAGCTACTCGAAAAATTCGAACTTGGTGTGGTTGCGAAAGGGCTGGAAAAGATTCTTTTGAAAGCGCACTTTTTCCGGTTTTTGGAAAAATACCCAAACTCGCTCCGAAAACTGGACAAAATCACTTCGCTCACGTTATCGTTCGTCACACTTGATTGCGCCAAAACTCTTGCTGCAGCACTTGCAAAATTACCCCAAATAAAGTCGCTGGATCTGGCATTTCATGGAGCTCAGTCGGAGTGCGATGACGCAGTTTTCGCAATTTCAGAATTTGGTGCCTTCAAGTTACTTCGAAATGTCTGCATCCGATTGCCGAGCGGTATTGTCCTCCACGATGCAGTGTTGACAGCAATCTGCAAACTCTCATCAACATCCCAAATCGATAATAAAACACTACACATTGAAACGAATGAATTCTTCGAGGGCGATATGTGTTACGACGCATTTGAGTTGATTCGGACGCTCAATCTTTCCGCATTAATGTTCCACCCCAAAATCCGATTCCGTTCAATAAGAGCGTTTGAAAAGTTTTTCAGGAGTTTGTGCGAGTGCAGCACTCTAAACACGTTTTCCACCATTGAATTCAATCCGTTTATCCGCCTCGACCCGTTTTTGTTGTTTGTGGAGCGTTGCGGTTCATTAACGAATCTTGGACTTAATTTTGTAAACTTGGAAGAATCAAATATCAAATCGTTATCAAAAATGTTTACGAAAAACCGGACGTTGAAGCGGTTATCGATTTGGATTCATGATGATACGCGATTAACCGATTTCATTTACAATATACCGAGGCATCCGAATTTGGAGTATCTGGAGATCTTTAGTGTCGGATCAAAAGAATCTCGGAACCCGGAAAAGCTGAAAGTTTCAATTTTGGGACTCTTGTTGACGTTGAGTGAAAGTGAATCGAAGATCGTAAAAGTTGGATTGAAATTGAAGACTAGTGAATTGGAAATGTCGTTTATTGAAAATGTGTTGAAGCAGAACGAAGTACGATTTGAATCAAAAGGAACGGATTTGAGGATTTTTCGGGAGTCGAAGATTGATTTGAAGGTTATTGGGTTGACGACCAATACGTAAAATTCTCGGAAATGTA